>JACEFZ010012056.1:2500-17500 GCA_014155875.1 Cepaea nemoralis | reverse complement strand
TTACGACTCCTGGTAATCCTAACGTAGGTCAGTAGCTTTTCAGTCACAAGTCTCATACCTACTAGATAATAGATATGATGACAGGTTCCATTCATGGGGATGGCAGAAATCCATACCTCCTACGGGGATCATCAAGTGTTAAGGCCTGGATCATCTTTCTTTATCACAATCTGTCTCATTAGAAAAGTAGATAAGCATATCAGCATACCTCAGGTAAGTACTCTATGACACATCCAAGGTTAATGGAAGATGCTCCCACTGCAATGGTAACTAACCTGACATACTTAATTAAGGACTAGACCACCACGGAAGAGTTTTGTGTTCTTGTGTTTGTCGCTTTTCACCCTTCTGCATCAGTTACCTGGATTTCGGTTGTGTGTGAGTGTATGTATATAGACAATCATCACATAATTATATTCCTTTGGCTGCTTAGTAATTGGGTAAAGTCAAACATCTCAACAATCTGGATCTGATGAAAGTATAGAGACAATGGAAAGATAAACCCGCCTGACAAATTATTCCTTTCTCATCAAAGGAAGTATGGAGTCAGAAAACACTGATGAAATATAGACGCGTTACATGAGTGGGATATCTTCCCACTGCGTATACTGGCCCAAGGTAAATTAACCCATAGTAGGTGTGAAGATATATTTCCCCCTTCTGACTAAGGCCAGTTAAATAACAACAGGCCTACGTGGCGATAATCACTTCACAGCCTATATCCTCCTACATAGTTGGGATTCACCTTACGAGAAACGCATGTTGTGGTTCTTGCGCGTCACCTAAGGCTGACTACAAAGTACTTGTTTCAACGCGCCACATGATGATGATTGAAACGCACTAATGAATGTCAAACCTATACATTAGGGCAATCAAATTACAGCTCTGTTCAAGAGGAATTCTTCTGTCCTAACCATAATTTCCTCATGTACCCCATTATTGAGATAGGGCGTCAAATGTATTGATTATTCGCTTCAACCAGACTGCTCACTGAGCTGGCTCGCGAAATACATTCCGTCTTGTCTGTTGACCGTAGCCTACGCGTTAATCTAAGTTATAGTAAACACACAGACTTGCTACACAGCTGGCATGCCTGGTAGAAACTTAACTAACACCTGGTGTCCGCTGACCCGAGGTCAACGTGACGCCAAGTAGGGTTAGGGTTACCTTTAAAACTTAGGAACAACTATGCAACAGAGAGCGACCCGGTAGGTTCATCAAGCCTTGGCTGTCGGTCCCCTCGGGAGCCCCAAAAGGTACACCATGATACAGCCATGAGACAGTCATCTCAATGACAAACTGGACCTCCACTGTAGATCAATCTCTAATGCTACAAGAGTTGCATAGTATACAGCTGGAAGACGCGGCCGTGAAAGGATAGCTTCAGCAACAACCGTAGCTGTAGAAATTCTCCCAGATACCTAGTATACAGCTGGCTATAGAAGCGGCCTCCCTTCTTGATGACTGGCTACCGAATGGCCTCTTCGTGTCGGGCCCGGAAGGACACACTTCCGGAACCCGACGAACATTTCCGAGTGTTACCACACGAAAGTTATGGCTACTCACTATTCCCCGAGGTTTTACCAGAATGTGCGATTTACAACATCCAATATCTACACACATTCAAAGAGTTGAGTTATGTTTCTCGGGACCCGTGAAGTTTACGACAACCCCGATACATAACATCTCAAGGACCTAGAAGACGGGCCTAACTCTTTTTACTCTGAAATCCCCCCTCACCCGCCTTAAAATGTGGCCTAGTCACCGAGACGGGGTGGGACAACGTGGGTACCGTGTTGTCCCGTCTGAGACCCACTTCCGTTTGGCGACAGTAGAGAGAGTAAAATGAAGTACTTGGGTATCAAATTTGACAAGTGTTTATCTTTTAAGGATCATGTGGAGGCTTTGGTGATGAAGGCTGGTAGGGGACTTAATGCATTGGGGGCGATGGCTGCAGCCGGGGTAGATCAGATAGTGCTTTACATGCTCTTTCAGCAGTTAATAATTTATGTCATTTAGTATGGTTTGGGGCTGCTGACAGTATCAAAGAGCCAGCTTGAAAGGTTGGAGCGTATACAGAATGCGGCCATGAGGGTAATCCTGAGGTGCACAAAGGACACCAATTATATTCATGAGGCGTATCTTGGCGCTACCAACAATGACGGATAGGCATAGAGTCTTTCAGACCAACTGGTACCTGAGAGTTGCTGCAGATAGGGATCACCCCCTGCATGAAGCCATGGATATGGTCATGGGTCATTGACTAAGAAGAGGTAGGTCCTGGATGGCACAGTCAGAACTATCTAAACGTCAGGTGTGTGATCTAGAGGCCATCAATCGTGGAAGAGAATGGGTTGAAGTTCCGGAAGACATGACGGATTGGCACAATGTAGTAGTAACACTTGGTCGTGCATGCAGAGAATGGGCAGCGGGCCGCAGTGAGTTTGAAGTGCAACAACTGATCCAGAGTAACACACATCAAGGTGACATAGTTATCTACACCGATGCATCAGTGGTGAGAAACAAACGTAGTGGTTGGGGTTTTATTGTAAAGGCTAATGGACGTTTCTTGAAAAAGGAGAGTCTGGCATATGAGACTACGACCTACAGCATGAGAATGGAGGTGGAAGAAGTAACAGCGGCATTCTGTTGGTTAGGGGAGGCTACTGCAACACACATTGTACTCATTACGGATTCAAAGAGTATGCCTAGTAAGGTGGAGAAATGAATGTTTCGTGTGGAATGGTTATCGTCGCTTCAAATGTCACAGATTGTAGTATGGATTTTTGCCCTGGCCATGCGGGAGTGCGGGAGAAGGGGTGAACAGGCTGATAGGCTGGCAGGGAATGCACCTCTTGGTGGTCGATTGTCTATGGACAAGGCAGAGGGGATCGTGCGAGCCTTGCACACAGACTAGTTTCCTACCTTGGAGAGGGGAAAGATAGCCCTCCAACACAGCCCTCATGGACCTGCTACTTTGGTAACAGTTCAGGAGGAACGTTTTCTACACCAGCTCTCCTCTGATAGATACAGCCTCTTTTCGGGGATCAGGCAACTTGAATACTGTGCATGGGTCTTTAAAATGTAAGCTCTGTTTTACATGGGATTCACAAACTATAAAAAAATTATAAATATTTGTTATTTCAAATCACCGTCTGACAGTTGATATTCTGAGTCACTTGCTATGTATAAATTTGTGTGGGGTTGATGTAAATTATTTTTGTGGGTTCCCTGCAAAATGTATTTTCTCTTCATTGTGATGTATAGACAAGGGAGGATTAATGGACAAATAGAGGGATACATAGAAGTTGAATCGGAAAATATGAAGAAGAGTGGTTTGAAGGGGAAGAAGGGGACAATAAATTTCGGTTTTAACTTCAGTCTGGAAAGTACAGTTATATTTTTGTAAACAGACATAACGTGCCAGAGAATTTAGTACAGCCAAAGAAACATTAGTTAAGCTAATATTAAAAGTATTCACGTCTCGGGAACCTCATCTGTGTTGCTTCCAAGTTCTTCCTAATTTGTTCATTCACAATCAAAAATTTACTGTCATACAGCAGATTTTGTAATATGTCTCAACATTTATGATTATGTTAGATCTTCATACTGAAGCTTATAACGTGTTTTTTTCCCTAAAGACGATGGTACCTTGGATGCAATTAAAAAGAGAACAAGGTAAAGTAAAGCACAAGATTTCATCACGAAGCGCAACAAATTTGAGCAGCAGGAAAATCCAGGGTTGACAGATCCACGTCTGAACTTGTTCTTGCCACAGCCATATTGAGGTGTTAATTTGACAGCCAGAGTAGTGTATTGCCTCGTACATTCAGTATTCATGTAGGAGGATTAACAAATGCCAGTGCATAAATCCCCAACATTTCACTTACTCCTAAAGATATTGAATTTTTTTACGCACTGGTACTACATTTGTGTTTGTCACATTCTACACATATGAAATTTGGATAGCAACAAAGCTGAATGTGTATTCTCTTTATCCATACTTAACAATTAATTAACAACACTTTCCGGCAGAATGGAGGAAATAATTGGTTTTGGTTTTAAAAAAAAAATTTTTTTTAGGCATTTTTCTTGCATAAAGAAAGAAACATCGACTTGTTTTAGTAAAGCAAATCTGATTCTTTTCTTAGAAGAATAGTCAATTAAATATCAAGTTCAGAAATAAAAATGAAATATAATAACATTTTTTAATTGTAAACCAAGAAATAAATAGAAACATTTAAAATAAGCAAATATGACATGTAATGTAAACAAAATAATACAATATTTCTTTCGTGAATTGATAATCAAGAAATAAATATAAACATGGAAAATAAAAAAATAAAAACTGCCTTGTAATTTAACATTTCTAATAGATTTCTGTGAACAGAGTTACTGCAAGAAGGTCATTTTAAATTGAAAAATTAGTGAACATGTTTGAACGTTTAACTTTGTGAATTCAAATCTAAACGTGAACAAAATTGTTGTTTACCATAATTTCAGTATATCGGTATTTTCCTAAATATTTAAATTTACCTTTGATGTTGTTATTATGCAATTCATTTGCCACAAACCTATGTTCAATGGATTTTAATTTTTTTTTTAAAAGAACATTATTTAATTATTCCAAGGTGCATGCTGTCCATATTGACAAGAAAGTTTTATATGACAGATATATATAGCTTGACTTTTCCCGAGTACACATCTGAAACTTCTTCTTCTTCTTCAGCATTCCGAGCCATTGAGGTTCTTTGCTGCAGATACAAGCCGTCTCCATTCGTCTCTCGGGTTGACCTTCTCTTGCCAGTCGTTGATTCCAAGTGCTTGTAGGTCTGTATGTATATTATCTCTCCACCGTCTTCTTGGTCTACCTCGGGATCTACGGTCATTTATTTCTTGAGTGTAAGCGAGTTTTGTTTTCCTATTATCTTCCATTCTTTCTATATGCCCCAGCCATTGCAGTCTATTAGCCTTCATGATACCAGTGATTAGCGGGGACTTAAACAGATCATAAATGTCTTTGTTGCTTCTTCTTTTCCACTCTCCACTTTGTGTATCCCTAATGGGTCCAAAGATGCGTCTTAAGACTTTGTTCTCAAAGGTTTGTAACAAGGCTTCGTCTCCTTTAGTTGTACTCCAGGTTTCAGAGCCATACAGCACAACTGGTCTGATCAGTGTTTTGTATATTGTGATCTTGGTGTTACGAGATAGCGCATTTGATTTTAGCAGATGTTGTAGTGCATAGTATATCTTATTTCCAGAGTTGATTCTAGCTTGTATTTCTTCCCTTATTATGTTGGAGCAGTTGAAGATTGTACCCAGGTATTTGTATGTTTCCGTTCTTTTAATGGTCATATTATCTATTTGTATGTGGCCAGAGTTTTTAGCCGTTCCTTCTCTTGAAATTACCATATATTCTGTCTTATCTTGGTTGATAACCAGCCCCATTTGTTGAGCTTTTTCCTTTAAGTGAGTCAATATTTCCAATGTCTTTTGTTCATTTTCCCCTATAATATCTATATCATCTGCATAACCAAGCAGTCTGGATGTTCCTCCAATATCACATTCCTCCTTTACCTTCCTTACAACTTTCTCTAGAGCCAGATTGAAAAGGAGCGGCGATAGTGCATCACCCTGTTTCAAGCCAGATGTTATTTGGAAAGGGTCTGATTTCCTGCCTTTATATGTTACTATATTATAAGTATCTTCCATGCATAGTCTGGTCATGTTGATTAACTTCCTTGGTATTCCAAATTCATGCATAGCATTCCATAGACTATTCCTATGGACACTATCATAAGCCTTTTTAAGATCCACAAAAATGTTATGGAGATCTCTTTTATATTCCCAATTTTTCTCGGCTATTTGTCGTAAGATAAATATCTGATCTATTGTTGATCTGTTTTGTATGAAAACCCGCCTGGTAGTCACCTAATATGTCTTCTGAATATGGTTTTAGTCTATTTAGTAATACCGCGGTTAGTATCTTATAGCTTGTGGATAAGAGTGATATTCCTCTATAATTTTCGCATTGGAACTTGTTTCCTTTCTTAAAGATTGGTATCAATAATGACTCTTTCCAGTTGTGGTATAATAAAAACGTCTCTACCCTTTCCTATTTATGGACTCCCTTAAAAATACACAAACCCTTACAATTACTGTTTAAGTAACTTACTTAATGTAGGAGAAAATAAAACAGCGATAGACTGACCGTGGCAGCTTAATTAATTTGGCCTTATTTTGGCCTACATACCTGGCCAACAGTCGTCGACTGATTGTAAAACAAAGGCCAGTGTAGCCATTTTGGTCAGTACGACACAAAGAACAGACATGTAAAAGTTTTCCCTTCGGGGAAAAGGCATGTTGCCTTTCAAACCATGATTCTCTTCAAGCTATTGGTATGTTATCTACATCATTAAGATATATTTATGTATTACATAAACCAGTATGTTTAATTAAGAATTAGTTACAATTCTCTTAAACCAGGCTGGATGATGTTTACTAAGGAAACACATGTGGGCGCCACGCTGTAATTTTTCCTATGTCTTACAATTTCAAATCCATATGTTAATATCTTGTATAGGCATTATGAACTTATATCTCACTAGTAGTGCTATAATCTATGAATATTATGTGTACTGTAAAGTATCAACTCTCATGTCGGAAACACATTCTAGAGATTTTCTCAATGTAGGAGCAGACCCCTGATTCAGGCTTCATAGTAAAGAACTAGTGTCTGTCAATTTCATATTCCTATGGTAAAACTTCTAGGCACTGTGAACAATATCTCACTATTTATGCTTAGAAATCTGCAAATAATCTATGTACTATAGAAAGGTGTTTTATCCATGCGGGGACATACAAATGATTACGCATATTCCTGACTCTTACTTAGTCAGGGGATAAAATATTTTGCCACATCATAATCTGTAACTTGGAACTATAGTGTTAAATTTTAGTACCATCCTTTTGTTAACAGATTAGTAACCACTCCATATGAGGGTGAACATATAATCACTTCATAAAATAGTGTTAGGGACAGGCCATGTTTGAATATAAACTCATGAACAATTAAACGCGTGATGTAAATGCATGTTCGGATAGGATTCACTCCGCATCGCCTCACCGTAGTAGAAACAGAAGCGAAGATTGATGTGAATAAATTGCTTGCAATATTCAGAAGACTGGACCATGCGGCATAGGTTATTCTTATAAATACCCTCCGAATAATAGCAGTCATTGGCAAAACATATCACAGCGATTACTATCCTCATGTGCTGTACGCAGTGGGGGAAAACAATGGATGTTTTAGTTCATGAAGATAATTCAAAAACCTAGGCTCCCTGCATCATCATTATGATTATTATGTATGATTATCATGTACTTAATATCAGAGAAATGTACAGGTATGTTTTTTTCTGGTATGAGAATTTTCTTTGTGCTGATTGTTACTTTTTACTGTGGGAATATACATTTTAATGTTGCACCTTAGGATTAGAGGATGTTGATGTAAGAATACATATGTATGTCAGTACTTAAGAAGCCAATGGTGAATAGTCTTGACCTAGTGATGATTATAGTGCCGAAATGAAGACGCGGCATTAGAAACCACAGGGATTCTGTATAGGCTATTCTCTTCAAGTAATGAGAGAGACAATATCAACATGTTGGATGGACAGAATGACTTCACCCATCCAATAGTCCCAGTAACAACAGAACAAAATATAAGTGAGAAAATATCTTACTCACTATGAAGAGTCAGAATGGCTCAACTCAGCAATGAGGGACAGTGGAACATGGACACCCACTCCTTTCCCCTTCTCCCCTTGTTGTTTTGTATTTGTGTTTGTAATTGTGTTGTAAACCTTTTATCATAACACAGTAGGTTAATGCTAGTGTTGTATTCTTGTCATCCCTTTTCTATAGAAGAGAAGCAGGTGGTGGTTGAATTTGGTGGGACTATATCACTAACACTGGATCCTGGGTAAACAGCCATAAAGTTAATGTCCAAACCATAGTCTGGATCTAGCAATACCTCAATGTTTACTGCGGCGCTCAATAGCTCCATAGCGAGCAACAGAAAAGTTGAAGATAACTGATTGGGTGAGTGATTAAGTCCTATTTTAGGAGGAAGATCCAGGATGGACTTCAAGATCTAATAATCTACAAAGATGAAGATCAACAGAGTAACTGACCACAGTGTATCGTCTGCTTTACGTCTGAGAAGTATCACCTATAAGCCTTATCACTCAGCAAAATCAGTGAAACTATGGGACAATCCTACAAGTTACTAAAACTAGCAACAGTGAAAGCCCTTCAACTGTTGGTTGGATTACCAAGTTAATATCCACAATGGATAAGTCTTCGAAAGAACATCTCACAGCTGCCACAGTCAAATATCAGGTTCCAGCCATGCAACCCCAAGTTCTAGCTATGAACACCAACTCAAAATGGGAGAAGACACTGAACCACATAAGCCAATACAACCAAGGTACAAACTTAATATCATCTGAAACATAACTACGAAACCAGATTACCTCAAGGTTCCAAACCCTGAACACCATCAGATAAAAGACCATATGAAAGCAACTAAATGTCTCTATATCTGCAACAAGAGGAATCATCCAATTGTTTGCAACCCTGTTACTGTGCTGGATTTATTCATCTGCGGATATATGTAGGTATAGATCAAGTGTGGCCCTAGTCACAGATACTACCATGAGATGCCTCTCAGTCAATTAAAGTTCTACACTGGACTAGATAACAACGACTAACTCTTTGCTGGTCCAATGTCAACCTAAATACCATGGGTTATAGACTCGCGACTTGGTGGGTGTAAAATCTTTGTTGAACTACTTGGGATTCTGATATTAAAAGCAGAGCAGCTGAATGGACGTCTACTTGGCACCATGTATGGTGAGATGGTAAAGTACCTTCTGCAGAGCTTAAGTGGAAATTCCGGAAAGTTAGACCAACCTGAGGCCCCAAATTTCAAAAAAAGACACCGAGCCTACTGCAACAGAGTACTCGAATATTCTAGCCCGCGGAGGGATTTGTGATTGTGTGTAATTTCTATTATAAAGTATGATTTGCACCAGCCAATTACCAGTGACTAAATAGTAAGAACATAACTGAGTGCATTAATTCGGTACCCAGATAATGGGAAAAGGATCTAATCGACAGCAAAGATGAACTCTTAACCTCGCACCAGGAGATAAATGACTATTAATTAGTTTAATTAGTAATACAAAATGCTGGTTATGTGTTGTTGTTTTTTCTGAAGGTAACAGGTCAGTAGTTTTTTTTTCCCAATGGTATATAGATGGTATAGTATTTTGACACCAACTCATTATTTTTAACAATGAGAGAATGGTAAAAGGTGTCAGAAACATGTTATTTTGGGTTCTATTTACTATCTTTATTTGCCTTAATTATGAGGGAAAATGAAAGTAGACCCAATTTGTGGTTGTTATGTTGTTTGTAATAACCTGGTTTTTTTCTGGGGTCACTGGGTACTATGTTGTAATACTGCATATCATTCCCAATGCCTGTCTGAAAATGCATAGTGTTTATTACACCTATATATATATATATGTAACTGCAGATCTTGAGTTAATACCTGAACTGTGTGTCCAAAAGTGTTGTGTACATCAAGTAAATGTGGTGTCCAACAAGTGGTTGTTTATATGTTGTGAGCAATCAATATCCTTCTAGCATCTATAGTTAATTTAAGGGTGATGAAGTGGGAAGGGAAACCTACACACAGATGCCATTGTTTCAAGGATGGAACTCTTTCCTCCTGGGATTTGTGGTAAATATCCCTGATCACCCTGCATTCTTACCAGTGACAGAGAATCAATAATACCCCCTAGACATTTTAACGAATCATTCTCAGGAATTAAAATCCACATCCCACACCAGTCATGGCGTATTTCTTCTGTCCTCCAGATTTTTATTATTAGTTCGTATAGCTTTAGATGCAATGCGTGGCCGCCTGCCTTTATAAATTCAGCAGCAATTCCATCAGCCCCAGTTGCCTTATTGTTTTTAAGTCGTGTTATTACATATAGGATTTATTCAAAAGCAGGTTCTTCAATTTGTGGTTCAAACGATAGAACCGATTCCTGTGGAAAAGTGTTATTTGGAGCTTCACAATTTAGTAATTCAACAAAGTATTCTTTCCATGTATTATACATTTCCTCATTGGTATTTATCATATTCCCATTTTTGTCTTTCAAACCATATGTGTTGTGTTGGTGCCCTCGTTTCATTGAATTCAGTTCTTTAAAAAAATTTCTGCATTCGTTTTTCTGGTGATTAGTTTCCATATCTTTGATTATTTTGTTCAATTTTTTTCTCACTTCTGCTGCGAACTATTTTTGTAGCCTCTTTACATTCAGTTCTTAAAGCTGAAAATTTAAGGAATTGCCGGAAGGGCCGTTTGCACGAGGCTCTAGGTTACCATTTGTTGTTGGGAGCCAATATATACAAGGATAACTGGCCTGTGACAGCCTAACGTCCACTGCATACTATTTCCGTCTCCAGTCGTCTTGCCATGCTCGCCACTGGAACCAGATGGACGCAGACAAGAGAGTGAGGTCGACGGAGTTGCGCAACCACTTCCTCAATATAATCCAAACTAAAGCGCAAGTCATTCGTTCTTCATAAAATCAAAAGATGCAATGAATGAATGGTCCTCATTATTCGTGATGGACGAACATCCATATTGCTCTTCATTTTGGATGTGGTTGATGTCATTTAACCACAACTGTCTGGCATTCTTTTTCCTAATGACTGCTTCTTCACATTTTTTATTGAACCATCTGTTCTTTCTATGGATGGTTAACACACCGAGATATTCTTCTGCGGTAGTTTGAATTGTGTTCTTGATGTTCAACCAAGTTTGGTCAACGCTTTCCTCCAAAAGGTTTTGTAGAATTTCAAGTTTACATTTTATTTCATCTGCAAATTTCTATTTGACTGTACTTTCTTGTAGTTTTTCTCTGTTATATGTTGGGTGTAACCTTTGTAGTTAAGCATAGAATTCTCTATTAAGTTTTATTTTAAATTTTGCTCCAACGAGGAAGTGGTCGCTGCGGCACTCAGCTCTATAACTTCTAACTTGTTGTATGTTTGATGCATTTTTATTGTTAATTAAAATGTGATCTATTTGATTATAGGTTCTCTTGTCACATGATGTCCAAGTTTGTTTATGTATATCCTTTCTTTGCAGTCTTGTACTGCTGATCTGCAGCCCTTTGGCTTCTGCCATGTTGATGACTCTCCATCCATTGTCATTTGAAGTTGTATGTAAGCTTTCCATACCGGCAACTTTTTTATAAGTTTGCTCTCTACCTATTTTTGCATTGAAGTCTCCGAGAAAAATCAGGATATCCTGTTTGGGGGTTTCTTCCATGACATCTTCCAGATCATTATAAAAGTCTTCTTTAATATCATCTTCCTTTTCTTCAGTAGGTGGATGTACATTAATCATCGTTATATTTTTCCATTTACCTTTTATTCGTAATTTACTAATCCTGTCATTAACAGCTTTTAAGTTTAGAACGTTCCCCCATAACTCTTTTTTGATGACAAATCCTGTTCCTAATTAATGTTTATTTTGGGTGTTTTCTCCATATATTACAATCATTCCATTTTGCTCTAAATTACCCTCTCCTGGTTAACTTATTTCTTGAATTGCTGTTATATCCATGTGTATTCAACCAACTCTCGGGTTAGTTCTTCGGCCGCTCCAGCTCGGTATAGTGTCCGTACATTCCATGTTCCAAATCTCAAAAGTCCTTTAACGTTCCAAGGTCGTTGTCCAAATAAGTCAGTCCGAATTAGAGGCTTATTTGAGGACCAAGGTGGGAATGTTAACCCCACGCTTCAACCTCCAACCTCGAGGACTAGGGTGTTTCTCTTTGTCTGTTCTCTACCCTTTGACCTGTCCGGCTTGGGATGCCCTGCTGGTAGCTACGCTACCGCTGGCATACCTCTTAGGGTCATTGAGAAACTCATGCCTCCCCAACTCGCCAAGGTGGAAACACCATCGGGGGAGACACATCTATACCAAAAGTATTATTTATGTACACCATTAATCTTTGCTCAAAGATCTGTGTATGTACAATGTTTTTTTTAAAATTATTTTATATTCTGTGTGTAGAATTTTGTGCACTTTCATTATCAGTGTGACGTTTAATCTAATAGCATTTATATGTATAAAAATGTAAACTTTGACAATTTAATTGTATCTCTTATTGGTAAAAAAATCACATCAATATTTCTACAGACATTTACAGTGACAATACATAACACGGTCAGTGCATGTAGCTTACACAAATGATTTGCTTGTACATAGAGGCATGTCAGAGCATTTGTTAAGAAACTGCTATATTGATCAATATTTAAGTCAATAAAATTAAAATAATCGTGTTCTTATAACCCATGCCAACTGTTCTTTGTCATATTTGTCCATGTCCTTCTGTCTTAAGTGTTCACAATCATTTCAGTTGTATATTGTTTCTCTATGCCGTGATCTTAAGTATCCTTTTTCAAAGTCATCACATGCCTCTTATATTTGTTGTCAGTGATACACACTCCACCGTGCAGCAAGCACGACTTGAGGCTTCTGATCGTAAGAAGCGTCCCCTAACCGGGATGTTTCGGCCCTCTATCTTCCTAACAGTCTCTGGGGAGGGCAATGACTCCGGGTGTCTTTCTCCTGCCGTACGTTCGAACCAGGTATCGAGATGTTCCATTGTCTTCCTGCATGTCCCACAACCGCGAAATGTGCCTGTTCCCATGCCACACCTCTCTTGGGGAGGAGAACGTCGTGCAACCCGTGCTTCGTGTCCTCACACATATCCTAGCACCTTTGGCCATGGGAAGCCATCTTCATTATGCACAGGTATACGTCTGTACTGTCATGTTGCCTTCTTTTTGCCCATTCATTGCTCATGGAGCTTCATTCCATTAAGCCGCTTATCTCCAGAAAGTCACAATATATTCCAGTTTACATTCCTCATGGTATGTCCAAAAATTGTGGATTGTCTATTTCTGATAAAGCAGCCAGCTCTCTTCATGATATGGTTTCTGCCACGAAGGCTTCATCAATCTTCTAGTCTTGATTCGATGTATTCTCAAAATTGGTCTATATTGAATCCATCTCATAAGATTTCAAATAATTTCTTGCTAATCTGTTAATTGTCAATGACTCACTATTACTTCAAAGTTGGCATTATATACCTCTCTTTCTCACAGTCATTGACAAATATATGTTTCACAACATATACCTCATCTTGTTGAATGCCGATTTATCTTGAGCTATGTACTTTATTCAAAATTAGTACACAGTACAAAAATAGATAATATGATATGTACACTAATTTCTTTATTAAATTAGAAACTCATAAGAATTCACAGTGAATCGTGAATACCATCAATATCATCGTCAAGTTCATGCCATTTGGCTTTGGTGCTCATGCGTTTTCTTCAATCCTCTTCTCTAGAACTGTAGCAACTCATGTACTGACGCATCTCCATACAAGAGTATTGTTATTTTGTCTCTCTGCCTCTCTCTCTCTCTCTCTCTCTCTCTCTCTCTCTCTCTCTCTCTCTCTCTCTCTCTCTCTCTCTACACACTATTTTCCCTTTTAATCTTACTAGCTGCTACAGTATGTTCCAGAATCGCATGACGAGTCCAAATAATGTACATTGCTATCATCTTACTTCTGTGTTAAGTAGTCTTCGTGGCGAACTGGTCAATCAGTTTGACTCGGGCTCCGAAGGTTATGATTCTATTACGGGCCGCGTTGTTCGGTTCACGAGTGAAATTTTTCGAAGGCTCCTGTGGGTCCTCGCTAGAGCTACGGAGTTCGTGCTTTGTGCAATGCTTTCCGCGCTGGAAAGAGACCGAGCCATATGTGATAAAAACCCGGTGCAATGAAGTCGATCCTATCGACTTTTAAGCGACTTTCTGTGTTAAGTTTATTTTGTGTCCTAATTTCTTTCCAATTCACATTACTTCTTTTAGCGGCCCTTTTTACTTGGTGTTCTCCTATAAAACCATTTTTCTATGACTACAAGGAAGTGTTTTGTTTTGCTAAGCTAAGGGGACTCTCCTTGAATATCAAGAAAACAGTAACAATGGTGATATCAAAGAAAATGGTGACACCAAAATGTGACATAGAAATAGATGGGGAAATTCTTAACCAAGTGGATAATTTTAAATACCTAGGGGCACTTATAACATCAGGTGAAGATGTACAATAGAGATTAAGAGCAGGATAGGATAGGCAAAAGCCGCATTTCAGAAATGAAAAGTATGTTATGCAATAAGTCGCTATCAATGAATGTAAGAAAGAGAGTGCTAAATTGCTATATAGAACCAGTTTTGCTGTATGGCAGTGAATCTTGAATGTAAATGAACAAATTAGGAAGAACTTAGACGCAAAACAGATGTGGTTTTTAAGACGAATGTTGCAAATTCCTTGGACTGCCAGGGTAACTAACAACGACTGCCTGAAAGAGGCTAATGAAACTAAAACACTATAAACAACAATACGAAAGAGACAAACAGCTTTCTTTGGTCATGTGATGAGAAGAGAGGTATTGGAGAACATCGTGACAACTGGAAAGATCGAGGGGAAGAGAGGCAAAGGCAGATCAAGAGAAATGATGCTGGGCGGATTAAGACGGTGGCATGGAGGAATATCATCACGTGGAGTTGATCCAGAACACCAAAGACCGAGATCTGTGGAGAACCATGAACGCCTACGCCAGCTGGCAGGGCACGTGATGATGAAATTGGTTCTGTGTATTGTTTGAGAATTATTTTTCTAACTTCATTATTACTTAAGATGTTTTACATTTTATAAAATGTAGCTTTTGCTTGTTCTGGTGTTCTTTATTTCTGTGATACATCATCCAGATAGTGTTATTCATGTTCCTAAATATCTGAATTTTTTTATTTGACCCAAATTAATACCATTTATTTAA
>JACEFZ010012055.1:0-114955 GCA_014155875.1 Cepaea nemoralis | reverse complement strand
CGTTACATTTAGATACATTACGGACACTAATAGAAAGGTCAATAGAGAAACAGAGAGACATATATTTGTGCTTCATAGATTATACTAAGGCATATGATAAAGTAAAACATGATGAACTGATTAAAATGTTGGAAGATATCAACACTGATGGAAAAGATTTAAGAATAATAAAGAATATTTACTGGAACCAAGTAGCAGCAATTAAAATGGGAAATAAAGAGGGTAGTTACGAACAGATAAAGCTAGGAGTACGACAAGGGTGTGTCTTGTCACCAGATCTTTTCTCCCTGTATAGCGAAGTAATAAATATGAGAGAACAAAGAGATGCCAGGAATACTAGTTGGAGGTTATAATATAAATAATATACGCTATGCAGATGACACAGTATTGGTGGCGGATAATTCAACAGACCTACAACAATTATTAGACGTTGTAGTAACAGAGAGTGCAAGGAAAGGACTCTCCTTGAATATCAAGAAAACAGTAACAATGGTAATATCAAAGAAAATGGTGACACCAAAATGTGACATAGAAATAGAAGGGACAATCCTTAACCAAGTGGATAATTTTAGATACCTAGGGGCATTTATAACATCAGATGGAAGATGTACAACAGAGATTAGGAGCAGAATAGGGCAGGCAAAAGCCGCATTTCAGAAAATGAAGAGTATCTTATGCAATAAGTCACTATCACTGAATGTAAGAAAGAGAGTGCTGAAATGCTATGTAGAACCAGTTTTGCTGTATGGCAGTGAATCTTGGAATGTAAATGAACAAATTAAGAAGAAATTAGAAGCAACAGAGATGTGGTTCCTGAGACGAATGTTGCGAATTCCTTGGACTGCCAGAGTAACTAACGACGACTGCCTGAAACAGGCTAACGAAACTAGAACATTATATACAACAATAAGACAGAGACAGACAGCTTTCCTCGGTCATGTGATGAGAAGAGAGGCATTGGAGAACATCGTAACACTGGAAAGATCGAGGGGAAGAGAGGCAGAGGTAGACCAAGAGAAGTGATGCTGGATGGATTGAGACGGTGGCATGGAGGAATATCAGCAGCAGAGTTGATCAAGAAAACCAAAGACCGAGATCTATGGAGAGCCATGAACGCCTACGCCAGCCGGCACGGCACTTGATGATGATGATGAAAACATGGTGCTTGTTGTACCATGGAAGGAATGTGATTTATGTGCAGTAAAACATGGTGCTTGTTGTACCATGGAAAGAATGTGATTTATGTGCAGTAAAACATGGTGCTTGTTGTACCATGGAAAGAATGTGATTTATATGTAGTAAAACATGGTGCTTGTTGTACCATGGAAAGAATGTGATTTATGTGTAGTAAAACATGGTGCTTGTTGTACCATGGAAAGAATGTGATTTATGTGCAGTAAAACATGGTGCTTGTTGTACCATGGAAAGAATGTGATTTATGTGTAGTAAAACATGGTGCTTGTTGTACCATGGAAAGAATGTGATTTATGTGTAGTAAAACATGGTGCTTGTTGTACCATGGAAAGAATGTGATTTATGTGTAGTAAAACATGGTGCTTGTTGTACCATGGAAAGAATGTGATTTATATGTGTAGTAAAACATGGTGCTTGTTGTACCATGGAAAGAATGTGATTTAGTGCTGCGGACCACCCTTCACAAAGATATGTAATTGTCATGTGACATGAGGCGTAGGACAACAGAATTTATAACCGGTGTTCCGTAGGAAGAATAGAGGGGACAGGAGATAACTGTACATCTTTTGCCTAGTAACACAGAATAGAACACTGAGATAGTTTGCATTAGACAACACTGGTTGACATTAGTGTGTAATGATAATGACATAATAAACATTATTATGCTTTAATTCTGTCTCATATGAATGATGCACTCTTACCACTGTTTGCGTACTTTCACTGGATACTATTGTGTGTTTATTTTATGAGCTGTCTTTGTGGCCTCAGAGGGTTTCTCAATTGAGTTCCTGTGTAATACTTGTTTATCTTTAACTTTCTGTGAATGTTGTGATTCTTCTGTGTGCAACTGGTACATTGTCACATTTTACAAATATGGTGGTTCCACATTGTATATGTGTCTGTTGCTTTTCATAGTTAGACATGTTTTGCTTGTTGGTTGTTAGTTTGTAATGCCAATCAAATGCTGTAACTTGCATGGTATATTAGTGCTGGTATTTTTTCATGCAAACGTGGACATAGTTGGGCTAGTTGTCCAGTGAAGTCCCTGTGTTAAGACAACTGAATGTCTGATGGTGACGGAGTCTATAATGTTGTGTATTGTTGTATAGGAGTAAAGCGTAACAGTAGGTAGGGAATTGTTGGGCTTTAGGCTGATAATAGGTAGTGTTTAGTTGCGGCTATATCTTGGGTTGAACATGGATAGTGTTCCATGAACTTGTGGTCTATAGGAAATACTGTGTTGTCCTGTGTTACCAGTGACTTGATACAAATTAATGCATAAAATATTATGTAAGGTGTGGACAGGGAACTGATTATGGGTTCCTTGGTAAATGTAGCCATTTTGGTAGGTAAGGAAGGTAACCCAATTTGTCAGCACAAAGATGTCATTCTGATGTGTGTTAACTGAATGTTGAGATGTTGTGATTGCTTGCAGTATCTGATGTTTGTTAGCCAAATCAGTGTTGAGATGTTGCATTTGCTTGTGATGTCTGGGGTAAGTGAATGTTGGGCTGTAGGGGAAGGTGGAGCAGATTGAGATTGTTGCATTAGAAGGTGCTCCGCCCAAGCAATATCAAGTGTAATCTCATTACAGCAGTGGAGAACTGGAGAAGACAAAGTGGGTGATCTGATGATGCAACATTGATTATTTTATTTAACAATTAGAGATGCAGTCATCTTGAAGAAGGAGGTAGCAAAGAATGACCATGACAGACATCAAGGGTTACCTCAGAATAGCAAAATGGGAGATATAAATAATATTATTATTATATAATAAAAATTAGATGTGAGGCAGTTATGATCTATGGGTTAATTCATATGTTAAATGTATGTGCTCATTGCTTCATATGTTTCAAATGATTTCTTTACAATGATAGTCATAGATTGTGTTTTCCATTGTTACGGGAGCGGCTGACTAGTTAGTGTCAGCAGGCCTGGGCTCTTGGTGGGATAGTAATTTGTGTCACAACTCTTTTGTTTGTGTCGCGTCTTAGGGTTTATGTTGTGTAACTTATGTTTTTGTAGTGCCTTATTGTCTGTGCAGTGTTGCTTGTGTCAAGGTTCTTTGTTGTGTCAGTCTAACCAGCTATTGTTTGGAACACCTGTGTTGTGGTACTTGGTGTACCCTGTTGTCTTAAGTGCTGTTGATTGGTTGGGGGTTACCCACTGTTGTTATTTGACATACACAGTTGTCTGTTGTATCTGTTATTGCAATGTGTTATCAAACATGTTCTGTTAGAAGAGATCAATAAAGAGCTAATTTTGTACTGTTCTTGATTTGTTTCTTCAGTCGCTTTTTAGTTTTCACAACCACTATTTCTATCACAATCTAACACCTTAATCCAAAGTCTGGGTCTCAAATATGACAGTTATTGTCCAGAGTTGATGCCCCTGCCCGAGATCTCGTACATCTTCTTATCTAATTACTATTATCTGTTTTTGTCAGTTGAGAGCGGTGTGAGGTTCTCTCTCTTTTCTCTCATTTTCTCCTTTGGCCACAACGAAGTCAGAACTACTCTCTACCTCTTAGCACCGTAGCAAAGAAAGCATCAGTCTTTATGATTGTCTCCCTTTTTCTTACCTCGGCTACATATAGATGCCCGCAGAACTGGTGTAGTGAACTGCTATAGGCTGCGGGATTTACTGAGGATGGGATCTGACCAAGTATGGACTGAATGGTTCGATGTGTTATGAGGATGATCTGTCGACTAACTAACTAACTAACTAACTAACTAACTAACTAACTAACTAACTAACTAACTAACTAACTAAACTAACTAACTAACTAACCAACCAACCAACTAACTAACTAACTAACTAACTAAACTAACTAACTAACTAACTAAATAAATAAATAAATAACTAAATAGCTAACTTACTATGGATGATGCGAGTAACCAGTTCTCTATGTGAGTTAACTTATGTTAAGATATCTGCAGTACTCTTTCTATCTGCTCATGGAGCTCTCATCATTTTTATAGAAAACCACATGTCCGCAGCAACCACATAATTCTCCACTTGTCTGCGATCTGTCTATGATTCGCTTCCATACACATGGATTTGCATAAAATAGCTGGCTGGTTTTAATATGATATAATTTTGTAGACCGTATATTGATGTCTTTTTCTAGCTGTGTAAATACCTTCTTCATAGTTCGTTTTATTTTCTACTTCTTCCTTTCTTTGGCAGCCGTTCTGTCAAATAATGTTTGTATTTGAATCCTTGTTTATGTTACGGTGTGTTTAACTTTTTTATTGAACTATAGAAGCACACAAACACACACACACACACACACACACACACACACACACACACATACACACACACACACAAACACACATACATACACAACTTTTTATTGAGCTACAGAAGCAGACATACACACACACACACACGCACACTTTTTTTTATTGAGCTACAGGTGAAGACACATACACAAACATAGCTGTTTATTGAGCTACAGAAGCACACACACACACAACCACACACATACACAACATTTTATTGAGTTACAGAAGCACACACACACACACACACACACACACACAACCACACACATACACAACATTTTATTGAGTTACAGAAGCAGACACACACACACACACACACACACACACACACACACACTCATTGACACACACGCACACTTTTTTATTGAGCTTCAGGTGAAGACACAAACACACACATAGCTTTTTATTGAGCTACGGAAGCACACACACACAGACACAGACACACACACACACACACGCACACTTTTTATTGAGCTACAGGTGAAGACACAAACACACACATAGCTTTTTATTGAGCTACGGAAGCACACACACACGTTGACACACACAGACACACACACACACACACACGTTGACACACACGCACACTTTTTATTGAGCTACAGGTGAAGACACAAACACACACATAGCTTTTTATTGAGCTACGGAAGCACACACACACACACACAGACACACACACACACACACACACACACACACACACACACACATACACCAATACACAGATCCTAATGGTTAAAATTCACCTGTGCTCCCAGGGCGACCCAGCCTAAAATGGGTCCCGAGAAATTCCCTGGCAAGTGATTGCGGTCGGCGTGGTACTAACCCACTTCACACCCACCGCGAGCCGATGCATCTATAAAATATGGGTTTAGCACCATACGCTGGTGTGTACAAGTATCCTTTACTATCACTTACCCATTTACTGTCTTCTCTTCTATAGGATATTTTTAATGACTGTGCAGTGTTTGAAAATATTGCCGGTCCAAGTTTTGTATTGACCCCCTGTAAAGTTCATGCAACATAATAGGTAAATACAAAACTAGTACCAGCAATATTTTCAAACACTTCACTGTCATTAAAAATACACCCTGTACTTATACAACGGCAAACTACTGAGCGTAAACTCGCCCAGGAATCACAAACCGCTAATAATGATGGAGTTGACTGCTACGTTCTGTAAAGACTATGCAGTTAACTTCTACTTATGCCTCCATCTCTCTCCCGTTCCTCTCCATCTACAGTCGACATCAGTCTGTAAAGATCATGTAACATAATAGGTAAATACAAAACTAGTACCAGCAATATTTTCAAACACTTCACTGTCATTAAAAATACACCCTGTACTTATTCAACGACAAACTACTGAACGTAAACTCGCCCAGGAATCACAAATCGCTAATAATGATGGAGTTGACTGCTATGTCCTGTAAAGAATATGCAGTTAACTTCTTATGCCTCCTTCTTTCTCCCATTCCTCTCCATCCACAGTCGATATAAGTCTGTGTCGGCGTCTGTAGTTCAGGGGATAGTGACACGCTGTTTCACAACTGCTCGTCATACCACGCCGAGGGTTCGGAATCAACTGCAGGCGATTCAAAAGCAGATTCCTTTGCGTAGTTTTCTATGTTATGAGGTGTCGGCCGTTCAGAAAGAAATGGCAAACTATGGAACCTAAAATTACCAATACATTATAAACAGCAAATAAATGCTTGTGTAGATTGCAACCTCATGTAAAGAGCAGGCAACTAATAATGTAGAAATAAGGTCAAGGACCCGTATGTCACGCATTGAGATGCATCTGGTATATGGTGCTATCCACACATGTTACAGACCTACTGGCGCTCGGCAGGCAATGTGGTCAATGTTACACCCGCCGCCTTTATGTCCCATGATATTTACCAGTACCCATGTTAGGATAGGTATACCTTGGAGCTGTAAAAACATAGTACACGTCTGCTTCTATGGAGACACGAACACATATCCGTCGTGCTGCCTGCTAGCCACTGCACTACCACCCTTCCCATTCTTTCACGTATAACCTTTTAATTTCCTGTCTACATTGTTATGCCTGAAAGAGGCTAATGAAACTAGAACATTATATACAACAATAAGAAAGAGGCAAACAGCTTTCTTTGGTCATGTGATGAGAAGAGGGGCGTTGGAGAACATCGTGACAACTGGAAAGATCTAGGGGAAGAGAGGCAGAGGCAGACCAAGAGAAATGATGCTGGTGGGTTGAGCCGGGGGCATGGATGAATATCAACAGCGGAGTTGATCCGGAAAACCAAAGACCGAGATCTGTGGAGAGTTATGAATGCCTATGCCAGCCGGCATGGCATTTGATGATGATGAGTGTTATGTTTAACGCTAGGTGTTTCATTATTTCTAGCCTAGTCTGGTTATTTCTGTGTCACTTTCGATCATTTCTTCAGCTTTATGATGGCTAAGTCCACAACAACGAAATATATCGGCTATGTGTGTCTTCTTTGGCTGTCTTCATTCACGTTTGCCATTTGTTGAGAATTAATTTGGGGAGCACAATTCCAGCCCAAAAGTGAAACGGAAACCTGCACAAGCTCACTTTTCAAGTACTCAGTTCTCGCGAGAGTCTCACAGAGCGACCTGATTGGTCCCAAAGGAAGGCGGACATTTTTGTCGAGCATCCATTAACTACTAAGGCTAATGTGATTAGTCGTGAAAAATTTATAGGATAAATAGATTACATTATTTCATTCAGAGACGATAATAATTTCTGATACTGGCTGAATGCTGGGCTCCAGCCAGAGAGAATCACGCAAGCGTTTTTGTTCCCATAATTTTATAATAGCCGATATTAACAAAGTCCCTAGAGTTTTGCCACACTTTGGATCAATAGATATTTTGTACGTTTTGCACGAGGTGGCTTTTAAAAAATATGTGTTGCACAAAATCTAGAGCAAGGATTCTTAAACTGGGGTCAAAAATATCGAAAGGGTTTGTAGTCAAATTTCAGAGTCCGAATTAGTGGGGGAAAAACCGTATACTTTCTTGCTTTTGGGAAATTATTTCTGTCAAGCTAGTATTTCTACACAAGTTAAGTGGCAGTGCTATGTTTTATTAGAAATGCAAAGAACTATGTCTGACTATTCATAAATGTGATAGTATGAGAGAGTCTGAGGACAGAAGTGGCTAGGTTTCCGAAACATTGATATATTTATTTGTTTCATTGTAACGACATAGGCTTGTATCCTACATTACTTGTGTAAGGCACCATGTCAGACTGGTAGTATTGTCTTGTAAAATTCGTGTGCTTCTTCTGCGTACATTTTAAGACGTCAACATGAATATAATTCCACAGAAAGCAGCAGTCATCTTGAGCTTGTTGCCATCTCTGTTTAGTTTATTTTCATATGTAGTGGATACAGGCCAACATTTTTCCGTGTCATGATTTTATTGGACACTCCTGCAACTCATATATAGCTGTTATTTACCAGTCCCACAGTTATGCATCATTATCGTCTTCTTTCTTTGATTAAACTTGTGATATTTTAGCCCGTTGGGCTGAAGACCTGTTCTCTTCAGTGGAGTTTGTCACATGCATCATCTGTGTGGTTTCCTGGGTGGGTTTGTCACATGCATCATCTGTGTGGTTTCCTGGGTGGGTTTGTCACATGCATCATCTGTGTGGTTTCCTGGGTGGGTTTGTCACATGCATCATCTGTGTGGTTTCCTGGGTGGGTTTGTAGTATGCATCATCTGTCTGAATGTTCTGACTTCCATTTTGTTCTATAATTGCTAATCTCTATGCCTCATCGAAACTTCTGAGTATATTCATTTGAGGTAGTCTTCTATCTTCCTCTGTAGGTCTTGAAACACCCAGCATACAGTCCAGACTTGGCGCCATGGGACTTCCACTTGTTTGGATCCTTGAAAGAACATTTGCTGGTCAGAGATTTCCAGGTGAAAACGAGGTAATTAAAGTTGTGCAAAATTGGTGTAAGGCCACACCCCAAAAACTGTTTATTAGAAGACATCAACAAACTAGAGGCCAAGGTGGTGGGGAGAGGGTAGAGGAGGTACTATGTTGAGAAACAACAAACACACTATTTCTGTTTCGCACTATTGTAGAGCAAAAAAGTTCTTCTTCTTCTTCTTCTTTCTTCTTCTTCTTCTTCTTCTTCCTTCTTCTTTCGTCTTCCTTCTTCTTCTTCTTTCTTCTTCTTCTTCCTTCTTTCTCTTCTTCTTCTTCTTCGGGCCGAATGTAAGACGGGCCTGCGTTGCCCAATTTGTTACCCTTTGAAAATAAAGTCCGTTCGTTCGTTCGTTCTTCTTCTTCTTCGTCTTCTTTCGTTCGCCTGAAATATGTTATAACTGCAATTGTGTTCTCTTTTAGAATCTAACAGTCTTTTTTAGTTACCTCAGCGGTCCATAGAGTTTATCCTTCCACTGTTATTGTCTACGCCAGAAGGTTCGCCTGGATATGTTGTAGTTTGGGCAGTCCTGGAGTATGTGCTCTGCTGTCTGTGACGCCAAACCACATGTGCACATGGTTGAGTCACCAAATTTGAATTTTGTATACATGTGGTTGCGTAATCTATTGTGTCCTGTTCTGAGGCTCAGCATAAGTTATTCGTATAATTTCGTTAACTAAGTATCCCCTCGCAAATACTATACAATACTAGTAGCAAATACCTAAAGCGGATTAATATGTATCGTTGTTGGTAGTATTAAGGCTAAGATTACCTTCTCAGAGAGCAGACAAAATGGAGAAATTCTTAAACTAGTCTATCAGCACAACTGTCGCGGAACAGAAAAACATCGCTTTGTGGAAATTAGAGTAAGAGTCTATATGACAAAGGTAGCATTCCGCAAGACGGAAAACATATACATTAATTATAAGCTGTCAATTGGTGTGGAATAAAACAAAAACAAAAGGCTAAAGATTTCAGGACCAGGCCTCTATTTGGACTAAGTGATGATTGTTATCTCTGCTCTTCCACTAATCCATCCCCAGCGGGCCTGCAATTGACCCAGTATGTGCAGTATCTAAATGTTAAAGTCCATCGCTTTTTTGCTGTTTCGGAATAGTTTTGTAACGTGACCGAATCATGTGATTCACCACTTCTCGGTTAATGATGTTTTGTTTGTTACTTGTAAATTCTCTAAAAGACTGAGTCTTAACTCTGAAATATTATGCAAAGGTGATCAGATCGTCTAAATTTGAAGGGAAAAAAAAAGAAAAAGAAAGAAAGCTTGCGTCAATTTCAGTGAGGCTAGTGCCGAGACTTTTCTACCTACGCTGTACCAAAAAAAAGTATATCTGTACTTGATGACTACTGCAGAGCGTTCTTTCACCTTTCCCAGCCAAGACTCCGGCGGGGTGTGCAACAAAGGTGTTCAAACTTCACATCTGTGGAGAGGCATATTAGGATGCAACCAGGTGATGCTTCAACACTGCACAGACTGGCTATGATTGTGTCTAAGTCGGTCATGTTTTCTCTATAGGGTTTCATTGCCATCTGACTCCGATTGAATGCCATTAGTTGCGGGACGATGGAGGTGATGGCAGTAACATGAGCTTTCATATGCTGGAATCACATAACTACACCAATATTTGTGTATTAAGTAATTCTATGAGCATGGCGAGTGGCTGAACGAGTGGCTAAGAACGCCGAGTTCTCCGTCGGGAGGACACGGGATCGCATCCTCGGTAGGGTGTGGATTTGTTTCTGTCGGGGACAAAAAGAAAACACTAACCTGCACAATTCGTGGTGACTGCACTAGCCAGTCGGTAATTCCTTAATTCCTCATGATCAAGATCCCCTGCCCTACACTGCAAGATACTGTAGGCAGTAGATAACAAATGACAATGATCATCATCCGAAATGTCGAGGAGGGGTTTGTACGTTGACAGTGGATTGAATCCCTGAGGAGCTCTTTTGTGCGTAGAGTTACCATCATCTTTGTTCTGGGACATGTGAGAGTTGAGGGAAATGAACGAGCTCATAAACTGGCTGGCATGCATCCTCTGCAGATGGCCACTCCATGGAACGAGTCGATGTTAGAGAGATGTCGAGAGCGGAGAGCTTTGACGCCAGTGAATCCACTTCGTTGTCCAGACTGGGAGACTCGGAAGTTAGAATCAGCATGACCAGACACAAGAGGCACATTGGGAGAAGGAGGGGTCTTGCCAGAAGTGTGTGCGCGCGTGTGTGTGTGTGGGGGGGGGGGGGGGGGTGTGCTGCCGCCAAGTTAAATGTACTCTCACTGGTGAGAAGCCTCGGTTTGTCAGAATTTGACTCGTGAAAAATCTATCTGGCTGAAATAAAGATTACGCCCATGAATATCCAAGAGTGCAGCTGCAAATGGCTCGTTAATTATTAGCTGGTCCTGGTATCCCCAAGGAGTGGGAAAGGGAAAGTTAGATGCCTAAGTTAATATACACTGCTAGACTACTAGGCGGTGCAGGTTTTTCCCCCTGACACTACATCCCTCCCTGGTATGTACGTAATCCCCCACCAATGTACACACACTCACATGTATGCGCAATTAGGAAACAACAGATAATTATGAATTAAAACAACCTCTATCAACTTATATTGTCTATCTTTAATCACTAAACATATGATGATTATCATGATGATGATAGTGAAACTGTAGATGTTTATGCAATACAACAATTACATATATGTAGTTATGAAAAGCATGTACATAACTCTAAAGTTACTTGTATTCTGTCTGGATCTGTGGCCGGGTTACATGCGAGAAGATGCCTCAATCGCCTCCCATCAAGCTCCAATAGGCCCAAGAAGGCTTAGCCAGGGTCCGCCATGTTTAGCTAAGGACCCCTATGGTCCGCTACGGACAGCTATGCTCAGATAAACACTAGCCGGTCGGTGTTTGGAACAGTGTTCTGCTGGTCCCTCCTCATTGTCACTGCACGAGAAAACTTGGTGCTCTTGTTGAGAGCTTGGAAGACATAATCAAGAATGTGTATACACTAATTCTCAATCAGTACAATCCTAGGTAATACATACAATCTTCATTGGCACTTTGCAGTCTTGACAGACGATAGTTTGCGCTTTAAAAGGCATAATAACTTTTACCTATGGCGGTAGCGAATGTGACTGATAAGGCCAATTTGCGCTGTAAATGTCCGTTCACAGTGGGTGCATGTGAACACGTGGTCATTTCCACCATCATGCACCATCTTACGTCTCACACGCTCGGTGTGTGACTTATCTGCAATAATTTTCTCCTTTGTCATTTGTTCCATTTCTGATCTTTGCCCTCCATGCAACACGTTCAGCGGCGACTTGCTCCCAATGGGCATTATCAATGCCTGTATCAATCATGTCCCGCTTACACACATCTTTGTATAGTAGTAGAGGCCGACAAAGATGTGTGTAAGCGGGACATGATTGATACAGGCATTGATAATCTATCACCCCTATTCACACACTCACATTGAAATGTCTGTCAGCGTCTCTCTGCCAGATATACTGCGTCAACTCTAATCTTTCCACCTCTATATCTATCTCTTACTGTCTAGTCGGGGAGGACTTTTCCATCGTCTAACACGACTGTAGTTACAACTCATGCCATCCCTTGTAACGTCCCGTCATGTCGGAATGAAATGTCCTAGGTCCATGTCACTTATTCAGACACCCGGTTCTTTTGCAGCCGCTCGGTCACACAAGTTGTTTCAGCTGATCAACTGGTCAGTGGTGTTATTACAAGAGTATCTGATTGTCGGCTTAAGTGCCAGTGATCAGTCTCAGTGCTATGTCTAAGTGAATTACGAAGAACGCTCGTTCACCACGCACTGAAAGAGCTAAGCGCACCATACACACGATACCAGTTGTGGGTAATGTCTGTACCACAACACCTCTGCTTCAAACACAACCAATAGACAATATGCCAATGCGCGCTGCGGATAAAGACACAATAGCACAACATCCGTTTCCCTAGTGAGTTACTATATGACAGTTTGCATCTCAAACATCAAATAAACACTATGCATGTCAACCTTAAAGTATGCAAATTCAAAATAAGCATATAATGATATTCCTAATAATAGCATAACGATTGAGTTAGTAATACTATTATATACATACAAAATGAGACACAAACACATTAAAAATATAGACAAGGGTCACAGTCCTAGCATCGCATATTCCTACGTGTATAGTAAGAATAACAAACTTATACAATATGCTATAGGCAGTAAACTGAGGAATACTAGTTCGCAGATCAGTAACAAGAGACACTGACTGTCTCAATGAAATAGCCTACAACAAGCCGACAAATGAAGCTCTCGAATTTACAGGCTTGAAACTAATATTCTAAGAAACTTCTAACAGCACTAGACTCAGACATACGAAGTTTAAACATATAATTCTTTCATACCTGTTCCTATTTCTGTAGTATCTTATTTGAGAATAATAATTTCCCAGCATATATACCGTTTCTTATCCCTTTGTCTCCTTTTACTATCCTACTCTTATTTCCCTGAGTAACATGTCGTGTCACTTCCCACCTTCATTCACACTCCATTGACCGTAGCAAGGTTCGTTATCAGTTCAACTTTTAGCACCTTTCACGGTGCAGACTAAATTATCTCACAGCCTGTCCATCTCAAGCGTTCCTTGGGATCACGGTTGGATAGTTTTATCAAGCCCAGATTTCCAATTTCATCACTCACCTCGGCTGAGGAACGTCAAACCGTGTTACATGTGCGATTGTAACATTCTAGCCTGCGATCGTTGGTGATCCTACACTGGCGTCAAATTGAAGATTGTTCCCACTTAGAAAGCAGACCATTGTCGTTTTGATTACTTGCCATCTTCGTGTGCAATCTTACTTCATAGGCTCTTTAGAGGGTGGCTTTGTACAATGGTGTCATATATGGATAGCCGCTGTGAAGTGTGATTTTATTCCTTAAGTTTTTCCTTCCTTTCTTATTGAATACTTTCATGTGGGAGAGGCATTCTGGTGAAACTCGCAGCATTCTGAGACAGGCCTCATCTGCCAACAAAGAACTTGAACTATTAGTCACCGGACGCTGATGCATATGTTGGGAGGGGTGGTGATTTTAGCATCTATGAACTTGTCCGGAGTGCAAGGTTGGTTCCCCAATGGGTTACTGACTGACTGACTGACTGACTGACTGACTGACTGACTGACTGACTGACTAACTAACTAACTAACTACCAACCAACCAACCAACCAACTAACTAACTAACTAACCAACTAACTAACTAACTAACTAACTACCAACCAACCAACCAACCAACTAACTAACTAACTAACTAACTAACTATGCATTTATACATTGGCACCTTTCCGTCTTGACAGACGATAGTTTGGTACATTGTGCTTCGAAAAGGCTTAATAACTACGACCCATGGCGGTGGCGAGTGTGGCTGGTAAGGCCAATTCTTGCTGCAAATGTTTGCCCACAGTAGATGCATGTGAAAACATGGTCATTTCCACCATTGTGCACCATCTTACGTCTCTCACGCTCTGTGTGTGCTTTATCTGCAATCATTTTCTCCTTTGTCTTTATTCCATTTCTGATAGTTGCCCTCCATGCAACACGTTCAGCGGCGACTTGCTCCCAATGTGCATTATCTAATGCCTGTATCAATCATGTCCCGCTTACACACATCTTTGTATCGTAGTAGAGGCCGACCCTGAGATTTCCTACCCGTCTGTAAATCACCAAAAAAGATGTCGTTTGGTATTCTACCATCATCCATCCTCCTAACATGTCCTATCCATCTAAGTCTACGAAGACTGAGCATGGAATACACCGTCACACAACCTGATCTTTCCAATACTTCAGTATTTGTGATTTTGTCTTGCCACTTAATACCAAGTATTCTTCGCAGACACCTGCATATGAAAGCTGTTTAAACGTTTCTCTTGGCGTGAGTAAGTTGTCCAGGTTTCACTGCCATAAAGAAGAGTACTAAGGACACAGGCTTGGTAGACGAGGACTTTTGTTTTGGCAGTAAGCTTCCTGTTCTCCCAGACTCTTTTTGCTAACATGTTCATTGTTGTTGCTGCCTTGCCAATCCTGATGTTGATTTCCTGATCGAGGGATAATTTGCTATTTACCTCTGATCCTAGACATGTAAAATGTATCTCCAGTTCGGCGTCTTCAATAAAGATTGATGGTACATCATGTGCACCTTGTGACATAATCTGTGTCTTCTTTTTGTTAATTGTTAAACCAAATTCAGAACACGCATTGGAGAATGCAGATAGTAGATGTTGTAATTCTTCCTCAGAGTGGGTCGTAATCGCAGCATCATCCGCAAAAAGCAACTCTCTGATTAGTACCCTCCTAATTTTGGCCTTGCCTTCAATCTCTGAGCATTATAGAGGCCACCATCTGAGCGTGAGTGAATGTATATACCGTCATCCTGATCACGAAAGGCATATTTCAGTTGAAGTGGAAAGTATATCCCAAAGAGGGGGGGGGTGGGTGGGTGGGGGAGGGCTAGTACACAACCTTGCTTAACTCCACTCTTGATTTCAAACTCTTCTGAAGTTGAGCCATCAATACTTGATTATACCCTTCATGCCTGTGTGGAACGATTCCACAATGGACAGAAGAGTTGGTGGGCAGCCAATCTTCTTTAGTGCTTTGAACAGACCCTCACGACTGACCAAATCGAATGCCTTTGTGAGGTCAATGAAGGCAATAAACAGTGGCTGATTTTGTTCCCGGCATTTTTCTTGCATCTGTCGCAATGAGAATATCATATCAATGGTAGACCGGTTCTTACGGAAGCCGCACTGTGATTCGGGGTAGACTTGATCTCCCAGGACTTGAAGTCTGCGCAGAACAATTCTGGCAAATACTTTCCCAACAATAAACAGAAGTGAGATTCCCCTATAGTTGTTACAGTCGCTCCGATCGCCCTTGTTCTTGTACAGCGTTATGATGTTTGAATTTTTGAAATCCTGTGGGACTTGTCCTTCTCGCCAGCATAGCTCTATTAGCTGGTGGATCTGTAGAGCGAGTGTGTCTTGCCCACTCCTGATTACCTCTATTGGAATCCCATCCTTACCTGGAGCCTTGCCAGACGCAAGCTCATTTATAGCACACTTAACTTCTGTTATGGTGGGAAGTGTGTCCAGGTGGTCAAGAGTTGGCAGGGCCTCGATGGCGTTGAGGGCATCATCCGCTAGCTTGGTCTCACTTGAGTAAAGCTCTACATAGTGCTCGACCCATCTATCCATCTGCTGTTTCTTATCAGTGATGATTTCTCCAGTCAAGGTTTTCAGCGGTGCACTTCTTTTGATCATTGGACCACAGGCTTTCTTTATCCCTTCATACATGCTTCTGATGTTTCCCTTATCACTCGCGATTTGAATGGACTCACATAACTTGATCCAATAGTCATTCGCACACTGCCTGGCAGCCTTTTGCACATCCTTCCTAGCTTGCTTCAGTTCACTCAGAGTGTTACGCGTTGGTCTTTCCTTGTTTCTAAAGAGAGCTATCTTCTTTTTATCAATCAAGGGCTGCAGTATCTGGCTGTTTGCCGCGAACCTGTCCTGCCTCTTATGATCCACAGTGCCGAAAACCCCTACCGCTGTTTTATAAATAGTTTCCTTAAGTTTACTCCATTTGTCATTTACTATACAGTTTACTGATGTATCATTGAAAGCGTCTTCAAGTTGCTGTTGAAATTCAAAGCACTTTCCAGGATCGTGAGTGTTAATAATATTAATCCTGGGGCTAGATTTGTGTTTAGCTGTGTAGATTCTCTTTGGTCTCAGTCTAACCCTTGCAACAACCAAAGAATGATCTGTATCACAGTCAGCCCTGTGGTAACTTCGAGTTAATGATGTATGGTTCAGATGTTGTCTCCGTGTGATAATGAAGTCCAGCTGATGTCAATAGCCGGATCTTGGATGTTTCCATGTGACCTTATGCAGCTATTTTGTTTTAAAAAGGGAGTTTGTAATACATAGGTCATTTCTAGTGCAATGCTCCAGCAGCCTTTGCCCATTATAATTCATGCGACCGATATTGTATTTTCCAAGGCACACTGGCCATGAACTCGAGTCCTTGCCCACACGAGCATTGAAATCACCGAGCATATAAATGTAGTCGGATTTTGGAACTGCCTTGATCACAGAGTCTAGCTGCTCATAGAACGTATCCTTCACATCATCAGAGGAAGCGAGTGTCGGTGCATATGCAATGATAATGGTGGCAAATCCACAAGAGGTTGCCAAGCGCAGTGATAATAATCTTTCATTACCTCCAGCTGGGATATCAATCATTGCCAGTAGCGAATTCTTCACTGCAAAGCCCACACTATGTTGCCTTTTTTCTGCCTGCCCTCTTCCCTTCCAAAAAAAGGTGCAATTGTTTTCCCTGAGTGACCCTTCCTCAGCGAGGCGAGTCTCCTGCAGGCCAGCAATATCAATGTTAAGACGATTGAGTTCAGCATCAATCACAGCTGTTTTTCTCACATCGTCAATATTTGTCAAGTCAGTGGAAAATACTGGACACATGGTTCTTGCGTTCCAGGTTGCAAGCCGTAGCTTGAGGTTTCTATTATTCTTTTTATTAGTACCTAGTGCATTGGTTTTACAGCCTGCGATTCAGATTTTGTCCTAGCCTCAAGCACCCATTGAAGCAGGCAGGCTGTGGCGGATCAGCACCCAATTGGCCGGGGGCTACCCAGCTTGAGGCGGGCGGTAGCTGATCAGTGACACCTGTAGGTGTGTCACACCGTCAGAGGCAACGCGTGGTGCCCCATGTCTAGGCCAATTGACAGGGACTTATAACCCGTAACAGTTGCCTCTCGCTTTGATTCCGAGACCGGTTAAGACCAGGGATGGAGTTATTACCTCTCCATAGCACAAAGCCTGGGCTAAAATATAGAGACCATGTGTTGCCCATGCAGCATGATCCCTCTCTCGGTCTGCCTAGTTCACTCCAGAGGAAAGTTAACACCCATACATCTGGAACAAGACAAGCTGCAGAAGCTGCCGGATCAGCAAAGCAATGCTCTAACTGTCCGCCTTCGATCCTAGACCAGCTGTCAGCCAAGGCTTAGGGCCTGGTCTGCCCTGCCATGACTATTTTGTCTTTGGGTTGGATTTCCTCGCACCAGAATAAGGCTTGTACCCTCCCAATTGCGCTCTTCCGCCCGAAGCCGTTGGCACAATGTGGGGTGTCGGGTTTGGTAAGCGCCGCCCAACATTCCGCGCTGACAGAAAGCAGGTAGTACCGTCTACTGTCATACGGTAGCTCAGTCATATCTGACTAAGACCTGACTACCATTACTACTAACTAACTAACTAACTAACTAACTAACTAACTAACTAACTAACTAACTAACTAACTATCTAACTAACTAACTAACTAACTAACTAACTACCAACCAACCAACTAACTAACTGACTGACTAACTAACTAACTAACTAACTAACTAACTACCAACCAACCAACTAACTAACTAACTAACTAACTAGCTAGCTAATTAACTAACTAACTTCAATGCAATGCTGAAATGGAAGCTGTATCACAAAAGATAAATTATCAATATTGCCACTCGACTTCTGACGTCTACATGTCTTCTACTGTCTCGTCTAGTCACACCGGGTATTATTCGACGGCTTGTCATCTATGTAATTATCATGCCTCTTTCATCTCTTGATGTCAGTATCAGTTGTCATCTATGCGATTACCATGCCACTTGTATCTCTTTCTGTCAGTGTCCATTGCCATCAATGTGATTACAACGCCTCTAGTATCTCTTTCTGTCAGTATCCATTGCCATCTATGTGATTACCAAGCCTCTTGTATCTCTTTCTGTCAGTATCCATTGCCATAATTGGCACCTTTCCGTTTAGACAGCGATAGTTTGGTACATTGTGCTTCAAAAAGGCTTAATAACTACGACCCATGGCAGTGACGAGTGTTGTCATCAATGTGATTACAACGCCTCTTGTATCTCTTGCGGTTAGTATCCATTGTTATCTATGTGATTACCATGCCTCTTGAATCTCTTACTGTCAGTATTCATTGCCATCTATGTGATTACTATGCCTCTTTTATCTCTTGTTGTCAGTATCCATCACCATCTATGTGATTACCATGCCTCTTGAATCTCTTACTGTCAGTATCCATCACCATCTATGTGATTACCATGCGTCTTGTATTCCTTGCTGTCAGTATCCAGTGCCCTCTATGCGATTACAATTATTCTTGTATCTGTTGCTGTCAGTATCCATTGCTATCTATGTGATTACCGTGTCTCTTTTATTTCTTGCTGTCAATACCTAGTGCCGACTATGCGATTACAATGATTCTTATATCTGTTGCTGTCAGTATCCATTGCCATCTGTGCGATTACCATGCCTCTTATATCTCTTGCTGTCACTGTCAACTGTCATCTGTGTGATTACCACGCTTCTTGTATCTCTTGCTGTCAGTATCCTTTGCCATCGTCGAGTTCTGGAACTTCCGGCATCATGTTGGCAGTAAGTGTGTCTTGAACATTGCTTCTGTTATATCTGTATACATCGTCCTTGACTTGGGAACATCAGTTACAATTACCGCAGATGTCTTAGTGGGTTCACCTGATGGCGAGGGACACTGGTAATAAGGAAAGCTAACCCACACGCATAAATCAATCCAGTAAATTAAACGTAGTCGTACGAGTATGGTCATTGCTTGAGTTGTGGTATAGGGCTGTGGCATAGAGGGTAGTGAGATCGCACTTCACTATTACCCGTCATATCGGGTCGAGGATTCGAAATCAGCCGTGAACGATGTGGAAGCAGATCCCAGTGTGTTCATGTCTATGGCATGAGACGCCGGCCGTTCAGAAAGCAATGCCAAACTACTGAAATAACATTACCATTAAATCACAAACAGCCAATAAATACCAGGGCTCCATCGAGCACGGTCTTTACTACCCACATTTTCTAGTACTTATAGTAGGCTTAATCCACCTGGGAATCCAGGACAATATTTTAAGTAATCTGCCTCGATGGGGATTCGAACATTTAACCATCGGGTCGACAGTTAAACGTCCCAGTCCGCGACTTCCTTTGTGATGTTAAAGTTGCTAATTTAGTTGTTTTTTTTTTTTTTAAAGTTGCATATCCTTTACAGTAAGTTGCAGTCAACACCAGCATTTTACTGCCTTTGTTGATGTCTTGGCAAATTTAACGTTCAGTAGTTTGCCATTGCTTTCTGAACGACCGGCTCCCATACCAACACGTTAAAACCAACGCGACGCGGTCTATTTTAGTTACCAATTGTTATAAACAGGGTTGAATTCGGTGATAGTTTCCTATGTATGGGGTATAGTGTTTCTCTATCTCGCTCTTTGGGTGACCTTAAAATATGCAAGTTTCAGGGTCAGTCATTAGGCAACTATATTGATGTTGGGTGGCGTAGTGTCTGGACTCACGCTTGTCGACTCGGTGCTAACAGGTTCGTTCCGTGTAGGTGTGGAATTCAGATTTAAAACCGACCCGGTCTGTCAAATAGACCCAGTCTAAAATGAGTACCAGGGCATGTCTTGAGAAATAAAGGTGACAGGTGTGATATTGATAACATATCCTACCAAGTGTCGATAGGACTACAAGATATGGGTATAGCTTCATATGGTCAGATCTCCTTAAGGCAATCAAAGAGGCCCTTTACTTGACTTGCCTGCATTGATGTAAGATTATACTATACACATGGTACTCTGTGGCATAATAGTTGATACGCATCCCTATCAAAGGAATCCTTTATAGTGACAGGATTATTCTTGTTCCGATCCATCTCGATCGCGGGCGGGCGCGTCATTTCGCACTGCGAGCGCTAACAAGTCAAGTCGCACTATTCTGTCAAGAAGCCTGATTCGCGGGAAAATGCCACGTGGAAAGTCCAACAACAAGAAACACGCTGTTGCCAAGATTTGCAGCGTGGGAGCCGACAAGAAGAAGAAGAACGTCGAGAGCCCACCTGCTAGCTGCAAAGAGCCCGATACTACAGCCATTACTGAAGCTACTACGAGGGAGAAGACTGACAGCCCAACACAGTCAAGAACCAAGACAGCAGAGAAGAAGGAGAAAGACACCAGAGTCGGAAACACCGACTCAAAAACAGTCCGATGGGTTGTCAAGCGGATTCCTGTGGAGCTGACAGATGAAGAAATCCTGAAGCAGCTACGGGAAGAGAATCTTCACATCCGATTCTTGAAGGCGGAGCGGCTCCTCACCTACTCCAAGATACCTACAACCTTGGGAGTAGTGACGTCGGAGGGCAGCGAGATGCCGACCACAGTATCATTCAACAAGAGAATGCAGCAACCAGAGAGATTCATACCAAGAATCACACAATGTTCCAGATGTCAGAAGGCCGGCCACAGTAGAGCTACGTGTCGCAGTAAGACGGAAATATGCCGATACTGCGCCGATCACCACGCCTTCAAGGAGTGTCCGCTGGCGAAGCTGAACACGGACTTCCGAGCACCCAACAACAAAAGAAAGTGCGCCAACTGCCTGGGAAAACATGGAGCAAGATACCTGGGCTGTCCGTACCTGCAAAGACATAGAGACGTCTTAAAAATCGCCATAATCACAAAGACACCATTCAAGGAAGCAATGCAGAGGGGCGAGACAGCCACGGGTATAGCACAAGCCGAAAGAGATCAACTTCAAAAACAGATAGACGAGTTGAAGAGACAAGTCAAGGCATTGCTAACGCCAACCCCGAATAACGACAACGGAAAACTACTGGCGGAAATGAAGGAGATACAGCAAAACATCAAGCAAGAAGTAGAACATATGGCACTGATTAAGAAGGAGAATGAAGAGATTCTACGAAACATCAAAGTGGAGAGAGAAATGCTAAAAAGTGAACTAACCCAAAGAAAACCAGCTGAAGCCAAGGAAACGATCACAGAACAGCCGCAAGAGAAAACCCAACAAAAGGCCGATCCGATGCAGGAGTTATTCGGGCCACCTGGGGTGGAGAAGAGGAAACCAGTATACCATGAGACCACTGGAGAAATCATAGGGTCGGAGAGTGACGGCGGCACAGAGTACCCTGCTCCAATGACAAGGGCGGAATTTCAAGCAGTTGAGCAGAATGAATAAAGTTGAGCTAGCAGAATGGGAGAGGCAACAAGAACGCAGATCACTCGAAATGGACAAGAGGCGCGAAAGAATCAACAGGGAGAGGAAAGAGATATTGCGCAATCAAGAAATGGAAACCGCCGAGAAGCTCCTACGTAAAATACACAAAAAGGAAGGCAACAAAACAAATAAAAAGTCCTTTTAAGGACTGCAACCTTCACGCCAGAGGAACCAGCAGCCTTCACCAACAACAGGCACCACCAGAGGAGACAGGTCCTTCAAAGGACTGCAGCCAATCAAGCCAGACGAGCCAGGAGCCTGCACCAATAAAGAAAACCACAAGAGGTAACATGCACAAAGGACAGCCGCCGACCGATCCCACTGCTGACGTCACAGACACAAACGCTACATAACCAGTCCGAGATAGGACTCACAAGACAAGAATTAGGGTGAACAAACCCACAAAAACCACGATCCTCAACAATAACCACAGCTGATGAAGCAGGTTAGACGAGGACGAATTTTTTTTGGAATTAGAATTTTTGTTTTTGAAAATTGGAATTGGAATTGTTCCGATCAGTACGACTCTGAAGATGAACTCAGCCTCATTAAAAAGCGTATTATACGTTCTGATATTGTTTTGCGAAGGAAAGGCAACGAGGAAGGGAACTGAGCACTTTATATCATTATTTCGTGGTTATAATATGTAAAGATTTAAGTTTTCACACTCCAACGGCTTTAAGTGACAAGGTGCTACCTTTACTATAAGTTGTACGCGGTTATAGTTATGTTATAAGGTGGTAATACGGAAAGCCTTCTCATTGCCTCTAACTTAATCCATAGAGAAGCATGTGTGCTTTAATGTCTCTCACTTGTAGCGATAGAGAAGCATGTGTGCTTTAATGTCTGTCACCTGTAGCGATAGAGAAGCATGTGTGCTTTAATGTCTCTAACTTGTAGCGATAGAGAAGCATTTGCCTTTTAATGTCTCTAATTTGAAGCGATAGAGAAGCGTGTGTGCTTTAATGTCTCTGTCTTGTAGCGATAAAATAAAGCACGTGTACTTTAATGTTTCTAACTTGTGGCGATAGTAAAGCATGTGTGCTTTAATATTTCTAATTTGTAGCGATAGAGAAGCATGTGTGCTTTAATGTCTCTAACTGTTAGCGATAGAGAAGCATGTGTGCTTTAATGCTTCTAACACGGAGCGATAGAAAAGCATGCGTGATTCAGTGTCCTCAATAGCAACACCAGGAAGGGGGACTAAGAAACATGGTTGATTTGGTGCTTGTAGGCTTAACCATGTCAAACTTTGATCCTTGTGAGTGCATTGACATTTACAACCATGAGAATGCCAAACCTAGGTTGATCAGTATGCTATGGAACACGCAGAATGCCTGCGCTGTCAGAGGTTGTGAAATAGCCCAATGATCTCTTGGGCTCAAACTGCACTAAAGGCTACAGGAGATTGATTCTGGAATGCGTTGTTGCATCACTGTTATATCTACTGAGACCAAAAACTGATTTAGAGTGGAGATGACAAGCCGGTCCGTCTTGTATCTCCACATTCAGGGCTGGTAGCGCACCATGATGTCGATGAGGCTTCACTGGTCTGTTAGTTGCCTCTGTGACTTTTCTGTATGATCTAGTATACTGAAAACTGTGCATGGGAACTTTTCGGAGACTTTTCCAAATGCTGTCGTAGCATATGTAGCAATTTGCCGAGTGTAGTGCCTTTCGGTTCTTAAATTCAGTATTCAATATTAACACTTTGAAAATTGCAGAAAACAATAACAGATGTCATTGCGTATAATGTAAACCACGAGTATGTCAAACGTTTTGTTTTATTGTTCGCCTGTTTCCATACGAACCTTGTCAAACATCCTGACGGTTGCGTCGAAACGACTTGAGTAATTTTCTCAGAATTATACCTTTAAGTTTCCCAATACCGACACACGGCCGGGAAGAGACCAGACTAAGTGAGGCACAAACAAGCCTCCTGACTGGGCTGTGGAATCCGAACCTGGAAGACGATCCTGTGGAAATGGACGCCCTGGATCACAGACAGCAGACTTTGTGACGTAACTCCGGTTACGATGAGGCATGAAATTTGATTCAGGGGGAAAAAATGTAAAGATAACAACAACAACAACAGCAACAACAACAACAACAACAACAAACCCCACTGTATAGCAAAAAAAAATTCGCTTAAAAGTCGACAGGGTCGACTTCATTGCACCGGGTTTTATCCCATATGGCTCGGTCTCTTTCCGCAGCGCGGAAAACGTCGCACAAAGCACGAACTCCGTAGCTCTAGCGACGAACCACAGGAGTCTCCGAAAAATCTATCTCGTGAACCGAAGGACTCGGCCCGGAATCGAACCCACAACCTTCGGAGCCCGAGTTAAACTGCTTGACCACTTCGCCACGAAGACTCCAAGTCACAAATACAGTCTTACCATTAAAACACGCTTTAAATATCAGCCATTAAAAACGGGCTTACCCTCATTTAACTCTTTTAATGTCCCAGACAATGTTACACCAGCTTGTTCTGCCCCAAGATTTTGTATTTTATAATTTAAAAAATCTTGGTTTCTTAATGAGTGAAAATAATATAAATATGAAAAGGAAAGAGTTAAAGGAATCTTGACGGATTTTATAGGACAAATAACATTCCGAATATCCATCTTCAAAAACATTGGTCCCTCATTGTGACTGGAAATATCACACTGATCCTCGCGTGAACCACTGTAAAGGTATTTCACGAACTCTGACCGTAAATCCAAAATCTTATTTTTGTTTGTTTGTTTATTTGTTTTATTTTTATTTTTTACTGCTTTCGCTCGCGTTTAACCCAAGCGTAGTCCACTACTATTACTTCTATTGCACTGAACTGCTTTTTGCTTGTGGATTAGATTTCCCTATTAACCAGTGTGTCTCACCATCAGCCGAATCCACTCCGACTTCTGAGGTACTTGTAATTTATGCCCAAGTCAAGGACAAGAAATCAACATCTTACCCTTTGCCATTATGATTTAGCCTTCTTTGGTTATCAGGCAACCCACTGATGTGGGTGTTCTTTTGTCCACATGTGAATTTAGGGACCTTCTGCAAGCCGTGGTTACCATGGGCATATGATGTTAGAATTTTGTTTTGTTTATAGACCAGTTGACATTTCATGGGTGATGTCGTCAATTTTATAGACCAGTTGGCACTCTAGGGGTCATGTGGTCAATTTTATAGACCAGTTGGCACTCCAGGTTTGATGTGGTCAATTTTATAGACCAGTTGGCACTCCATGGGTGATGTGGTCAATTTTATAGACTTGTTGGCACTCCAGGGGTGATGTGGTCAATTTTATAGATCAGTTGGCACTCCAGGGGTGATGTGGTCAATTTTATAGACCAGTTGGCACTCCCGGGGTGTTGTGGTCAATTTTATAGACTTGTTGGCACTCTAAGGGTGATGTGGTCAATTGTATTGATTTGTTGGCACTCCGGGGGTGATATGGTCAATTTTATAGACTTGTTGGCACTCCAGAGGTGATGCGGTCAATTGCATAGGCTTGTTGGCATTCCAGGAGTGTTGTTGTCAATTTTATAGTCTTGTTGGCACTCCAGGGGTGATGTGGTCAATTGTATAGACATGTTGGTTGGCACTCCAGGGGTGATGTGGTCAATTGTATAGACATGTTGGTTGGCACTCCAGGGGTGATTTGGTTAATTTTATAGACCAGTGGACACTCCAGGAGGGACATGCTCAATTTTATAAACTAGCTGGCACTCCAGAGGTGATGTGGTCGATTTATAGACCAGTTGGCACTCCAGGGGTGATGTGGTAAATTGAATAGACCAGTTGGCACTCCCGGGATGTTATGGTCAATTTTATAGACTTGTTGGCACTCTAAGGGTGATGTGGTCAAATGTATAGACAAGTGGCATTCCAGGGGTGATGTGGTCAACTTTATAGACCAGCTGGTTTGCACTCCAAGGGTGATGTTGTCAGTTGTATAGACCAGTTGGTTTGCACTTCAGGGGTGATGCGGTAAATTTTATAGACCAGTTGGTTGGTATTTCAGGGGTGCTGTGATCAATTTTATAGACCAGTTGGTTGGCATTTCAGGGGTGCTGTGGTCAATTTTATAGACCAGTTGGTTGGCACTCCAGGGGTGATATGGTCAATTGTATATGCTTGTTGGTACTCCAGGGGTGATGTGGTCTATTTCGTAGACCATTTGGCACTCCAGGGGCGATGTGGTCAACTTCACGTCGGTCGCCTTCACCTCACAAGTCATGTCCTGGTATCCGAGATTGAGGCAGCCTGGGAGAACAGATCAATTTTAAAATTCCACCTCTATTCGCATTCGAACCCATTGCCACTGGACCAGTAGGTAAGCGTGTAGCGACTACGTAACCGAAGCTCCAGTTCTGTTGCTAGGGAGGTTATGAACCTTTGTGTTCACAACTGGGGTATTTTGGGTGGTTTACTGGTTTTGTTTTTCAACATAACTGTGGCATAGGGGCAGTCTTCTTCTTCTTTGCGTTCAACCGGAGTGTTTTCTCAGATGTGATTGCGTTGTGTCTCTTTATGCACCCTTGGGTCGAAACCCTTAGGCCAACACATCCGACTTTTAGCGTGCATTTTTGACAGGTTAGCATTCCTGTGGGATTCTCACTTTTGTGGTGCCGTCCACATCCAACCTTGTCAAGTTGGAACGGTCGAATGCTTCACGATCAGCCCTCAAGTGAAGGCAGGGATAGTCCATGGCATTTTCCGCCATCCAGGGTGGCTTCAATAGTTGCAGAGCCGACACATAGCGCCTTGGTGATGGGCTCACCGAGGGAACCGTCACGTCCTGCTCATGGCTGCTTGAATTCCTCACTTCGATATATTGGGCATATCGTTCACCACGAGCCTTTCCCGCACTGACCAGACCGGTCTGCAGACGGTATCCACTCTGCGAGTTTTCGATTCGGACATGTGCTTGTCGTTGTGCCCGTCAGAGCTGTTCCGGGCACAACGAACATTCGGAAATTAGCTAGTCAGAGCTTTTCCGAACACGAGCTATTCGGAAAACTAGTTAGTCAGAGCTGTTCCTAGCACGAAAGACGTTTCACTCGGACGTTTTTTTGTCGTTATGCCTGATTTATCTGCACCCGTAGGCCAGCACATCCGACTTCAGCAGGCATTTTTACGGGTTTGCCTTCCCGGGGTTTCGAGAGACGTTAGACTGTTAGTGCTGTGGTGTCACCCACATCTCAGCTGGTCAAAGTAGAACGGTCAACGACATCACGGTCAACCCTCAAGGGAAGGCAGGGGCAGACCATGAGTATTCCCCCGCTATCCAAGGAGGCTTCCATAATTGCAGAGCCGGCACATATTGCTCTGAGACTGGGCTCACCCGAGGAGTTGCCACGTCCTGCTCATGGCTGCTTTAATTACTCACTTCCATGTGTTGGGTATTTCGCTTGCCACTGGTCGCTCAAGCACAAACCAGGAACGGTCGGTCTGCGGGACATCCACTAGGTAAGCTTTCGCTTTGGACTTCGGACCACGCAATGAATTCGCTAGCCGTGCTTTCCATTTCGTGCTATTGAGATGTTTTGTCACCTTTGTCTACACCCTCTATGAGTTAGATACAGACAGTTTTCATAACCATTTCATTCGACTGGGGCACTTCTTTTACCTATTAGTACTCGCTCACGAGGTAGGCTACATGTGCTGCCGGCTCAGCACCTTACCTCCGTACAGAAGTGAGCGAGAAACGGCCAGGCCCTCTCATCCGGGGATCCCTCATATCCCCCAGCTGAGAGCCTTCGGACAATTATCTGAACTGGGCATGTAGCGTGCTCAGAATCTCACCTCTATTTTTCGGTAGGTGGGTATCGGCCCGGCTCTCACATCCGAGGGTTTATAGCTTAGAGGCTTTCAGCCACAACCCTCGACAGAGAGCCTTAGAGTATGTATCCGTGTCGTGTCCTCCTTTAAAGTGTCGTCCCTGGAGTGAGGAGAGTCGACACCCACATTATAATATTTTTTCCCTTATCAATATGCTGGAGAATCCACCAGCTTCCGTCCAACACACTCCATCAGCCCGTGGACACCTTTTCCTATCACTCTCTCACTGTCGTACTATGCCCCCTCTCATACTTCCCCAACGCAACATACTCAACAACTCTTACTTCTAAAAATTAATAAAGATTAATTTATTAAAAGAAAAGTGTAACGTATATTAGTACGTGTATGCGAAGAAAATGTGTGTCGTGTATTCTAATGTAAATGTATAGGTCAGCCTTCAAAGTTCAGGATCAGAGTCCACACATCATGGCAAGGCTTACACGACATCACAAGAATCAGTACACTGGACCTCACCGAAGTCGTGTCCTTCTCTCCAGACATGTCCTCCTCCAGGAGCTCTGATGACCATGAGATCTGAATCCCATGTAAATATATAATCCGTGGAAAAAACTATTATTGTTCCTAACGCAACTGTTCCTAATAGTTTATAGAAAACTCCGGCTTCATAATTCCGGTGCGGTGAAACAAACATGGAACACTGTCCTATGAACAGACTTATTGTCTCTTGATAAAGGTTCACTAGTTCTCACTATTAAACAGTTATTGTCTATACTCCAATAGAGTCCTTTATTTTTGTTCTAGTCATAAGTGAACTGAATATCCATCACTACTGGTGTGTTAAAACTGGTATGACCTAAACTCATTCGGTATTTATCCTGTAGGATACAAATACCATTCAGCTCCACTGAGCAATGTTGATTATCTTCCTCTAGCATAAGCTCTGTTGTAAAGTTGCTGGCCCATCTCTCCACAACATAATTTATCCGGGATCGGATATTTAGTTGGTTCCGGGTTCTTCATTCCAACCAGAGGAACCTGTAAAATAAATCATACAACTGGTGATAGCCTCCCCGTCACTGATCTCTATTAGATGATCGTGAGCCTTTCGGCCTCGCTCAGAAAATACAGTGATCCTACTCTGTCAAGGACAGATGACTCAACTCATTGGTTATCATCAGGCCAAGACAAGAAAAAAAAATCAACAAACAGAATGCGGAACCCCGCCCACCAGGGACACCTACTGCAATATCCCAATTATCCCTCATTACTCAATTCTCAACTAGTAAAGCTTATCAACACTTCACTAATCTATTTTCAACTAACAGAGCCAAGTATCACTTCCCTACTCTAGCTAGTTTTCCACTACCAGTGCTAATCATCACACTTTAGTTTTAACAAGGCTACAGCCTATATTAATTAGAACTAATTAATATATTGACTACCTTATGCAAAACCGCCTCATTCCGGGATGGCTACTACACTTTGCCATAACGACACATGCTAGTTAATTTAGAATTTATCTAACACTGTAGAGCTCTCCCACAATCACGTCCATCATAATCCACGGTTTTGGTCAACACTGATGGTCCCCAAATCAGGTTTATGGCAAAACCCTAAAATTGGTCATGTGACGGTATTGTTGTCCTGCAGGTGTTATTTGGACATATAATCCATTGTCAAGAATCTGTTTTCCCTGGCTCAATCAATGTCCAAGTTGTCATCACTGGTTTAGACTCCCAAAAACAAGCCAGCGAGTTCCTGTATGATCCCAACAACAGGTTTCCCCAACCAGCTGCCAATCTGCTGTCGAGTGGTGACAATCCCAACCATCCTTCCGTTTGATGTTGGGAAATTCTAAATGACAGACGTCTGTTCTCTTCCAAGCTGAGTACTTCCGCTGTCAATCCGACCTGTTTATAAACAGTCAAAGCGATGTATGGACTCATCTGACTCACTACCCAATGTTCCCATTTCTGTTGACCAGATGTAAACACGTGCAGCTGTAACTATTTACCGTCGTGGGGATTTTGACAGCCAATTTGTTTTTACTGTTAGTTAAAATAGTTGTCGCTTGGTAGATAGTCCGTTTAATTCAGAGAGCCTCTGTAATAATCAACTTGTTAAACGCAAGGTTTTATTTTGTGACAATCCGGACCAAGAACTTCTGCCTTCATGCGCCTGATTTAAACATTTGACTGCGATCCTCAGTCTACCCGCAGAGCAGCAAGTTGTGTCTCGCCTAGTCTGGCCCCTATCCCATAAGTTGTCCGATATGTAGTTTTCATCCATTGACATAGCACATGGGGTCAATGGGACACGCACAAACTCCCCCACCACGGCAAGGTGGAGACACATCGGGGGAGATAGGGGCAGTGAACGTGCTTCACAGCTGCCCGTCATACAGAGTCGAGGGTTTGAAATCAGCCGCAGAAGATTTGGAAGCAGACCGCTTTGCGTTTATTTCGATGCTACGGGCGTCGGTCGTTCTGAAGGCAATGGCAAACTACTGAACGTAAAATAAAATTGCCAGGTAAATAAAAACAGCCAAACATACTTGAGTTGATATCTTTTCATGATTATTCTGCTTTAGTATTCTTTATATTTAATTAAATTTAAGATTCTCTTTATTTCCTACGACTTATTATCTTCAGTTGTGGTGTAGTTGTTTTTAACAACCTGTGTGGAGGAACTCTTCAATATTTTCCATTTATCCTTAACATCTTGAAATAAAATATTTCATCTTCAGTTTTGGTATAGCTGCTTTTATAACATGTGTGGCGGAACTCTTCAATATTTTCCATTCATCAATAACATCTTGAAATAGAATGTCTACATGAGACAATGTATGAAATCTGTTCTTTATTTCCATGTTGAATTTGTCTGTATTCCATGTTGAATGTGTAATTGTTCACATGCAACATTTGATGTAACAGCACTGAGACAAACATTGTTCACATGCAACATTTTATGTAACAGGACTGGGACAGACATTGTTCACATGCAACATTAATGTAACAGCTATGGGACAGACATTGTTCACATACATTTTATGTAACAGGACTGGGACAGACATTGTTCACATGCAACATTAATGTAACAGCTATGGGACAGACATTGTTCACATGCAACATTGATGTAACAGGACTGGGACAGACATTGTTCACATAAAACATTGATGTAACAGGACTGGGACAGACATTGTTCACATACAACATTGATGTATCAACACTGGGAAATACAGTGTTCACTGCAACATTTGATGTAACAGCACTGGGACAGACATTGTTCACATGCAACATTGATGTAACAGCTATGGGACAGACATTGTTAACATGCAACATTGATGTAACAGCTATGGGACAGACATTGTTCACATGCAACATTGATGTAACATCTATGGGACAGACATTGTTCACATGCAACATTGATGAAACAGCTATGGGACAGACATTGTTCACATGCAACATTGATGTAACAGCTCTGGGACAGACATTGTTCACATGCAACATTCATGTATTAACACTGGGAAATACAGTGTTCACTGCAACATTGATGTAACAGCACTGGGACAGACATTGTTCACATGCAACATTGATGTACCAGCTATGGGACAGACATTGTTCACATGCAACATTGATGTATCAACACTGGGAAATACAGTGTTCACTGCAACATTGATGTAACAGCACTGGGACAGACATTGTTCACATGCAACATTGATGTAACAGCTATGGGACAGACATTGTTCACGTGCAACATTGATGTAACAGGACTGGGACAGACATTGTTCACATGCAACATTTTATGTAACAGCACTGGGACAGACATTGTTCACATTTAACATTGATGTAACAGCTCTGGGACAGACATTGTTCACATGCAACATTGATGTAACAGCTCTGGGACAGACATTGTTCACATGCAACATTGATGTAACAGCTATGGGACAGACATTGTTCACATGCAACATTGATGTAACAGCTCTGGGACAGACATTGTTCACATGCAACATTGATGTATCAACACTGGGAAATACAGTGTTCACTGCAACATTGATGTAACAGCACTGGGACAGACATTGTTCACATGCAACATTGATGTAACAGCTATGGGACAGACATTGTTCACATGCAACATTGATGTATCAACACTGGGAAATACAGTGGTCACTGCAACATTTGATGTAACAGCACTGGGACAGACATTGTTCACATGCAACATTTGATGTAACAGCTATGGGACAGACATTGTTCACATGCAACATTGATGTAACAGCTATGGGACAGACATTGTTCACATGCAACATTGATGTAACAGGACTGGGACAGACATTGTTCACATGCAACATTTTATGTAACAGGAATGGGACAGACATTGTTCACATGCAACATTGATGTAACAGCTATGGGACAGACATTGTTCACATGCAACGTTGATGTAACAGGACTGGGACAGACATTGTTCACATGCAACATTTTATGTAACAGCACTGGGACAGACATTGTTCACATGCAACATTGATGTATCAACACTGGGAAATACAGTGTTCACTGCAACATTGATGTAACAGCACTGGGATAGACATTGTTCACATGCAACATTTATGTAACAGCTATGGGACAGACATTGTTCACATGCAACATTGATGTATCAACACTGGGAAATACAGTGTTCACTGCAACATTTGATGTAACAGCTATGGGACAGACATTGTTCACATGCAACATTGATGTAACAGCTATGGGACAGACATTGTTCACATGCAACATTGATGTAACAGGACTGGGACATACATTGTTCACATGCAACATTTTATGGAACAGGACTGGGACTGACATTGTTCACATACAACATTGATGTAACAGCACCGGGACTGACATTGTTCACATACAACATTGATGTAACAGCAGTGGGACAGACATTGTTCACATGCAACATTTATGTAACAGCACTGGGACAGACATTGTTCAAACCACCACAGCTGTTATTTTCCAACGTATGTGATTTGTTTGCGGTAAAATGTGTGAAAGTTACGAATCATGCTGGCGTCTCCACGAGTTTTTTTTCTTTTTTTTGTTTGTTCTGTATTGACGCGTTCTGTCACATATTTATAACACCGCTGTCGATTCTCTCCCAATCCCGCTTTCCCTGTGAAACCCGTGAAAATAGATTATCTGTGTTAGTATGAATCCCCCATGATAATTGTTCTACCTTTCCTCTGTTAGTAATCAGGAATGTTTTTGTGTGTATAGCTTGAACATAAAACAATCTTGTTTCACGTAAGTTATGCCGATAACACTATCTGCCAAGCGTTACATTCGCGCGATGCTTAGAGCGTCGGCTGTAAAGGGGTAACATATTGCAAAACGGATACGCCTGTATGTAAGCGGGGGGTGGCGCATGCGCCTTTCACCCTTGTAATCACGTGTGTATGGGCAACCTGGTAAGAGGATACACAATCGATTATGTTAGTGTTGAAAATAATTAAGAGAAATTTCATTGAACAAGGAGGCGTGAGGCTGGTTACTGATTAACACAGGCGACATCTTGACACCCCGGACACCCTAGCGGGTACTCAGTCTCCCTAAGCACATGTTGACGTATATGGGTGCTAAGTAACACAGTAGCTTGTTGGTTGGGCATGCATCTAACACAGTGTTTCCCAACCTTTTTTGTGCCATGCCCCACTTAAGCCTTTCTAAAATTCATATTGCCCCGCTCCCCCGCCCTACGCCCCCCCCCCCCCCAACATATACATTATTTTTAATATTCAAAAATTGAAATGTTCACTAAAGAAACTTGAATGATAGGTTTTAGGAAGAAATCACTAGGTAATTATTGAGCAAACACAGAAAGTAAATTTTCAAAACATATAATGGAGAACTGAAATTCAAGTACAAAATAATTTTAATGAAAGATTTTTCTATATTATTTTAATTATTAGTAATTATTTATTATTTAAATTTAGTGAGATCCTTGCGCTTGATGCTTGCTGCAAAGAGATCTTATGTCAGGTTCCAATTTAGTTAACTTCAGTCTCAAGTCTCCCCGTTTTGTTATATTCAGCCGATTTCTTCCATTTTCGAATTGCCCCCATTAACAGTCGAATTGCCCCCCTGTGGGGCGTGGGCTCCACGTTGGGAAACGCTGATCTAACAGGTCCACTCAGTCGATATGTGGTACTAGTTCTAGTTTGTATTTTATGTTCTTTTAATCGGCTTTAACCGGATCTGTGGCTTAGGGAACAGTGAACGCGTGTCACAGTTCCCATATATACCGCTTCAAGTGTTCGAAATAAGTTGCAGAACGCCTTGCGTTGATTTCGATGGTATGACAGTATGAGCGTATGTTATCAAATCAATGGCAAACTACTGAACGTAAACATTTCCTAGTAAACCATACAGGTAAAAGATGTTTGGGTTGATTGCGACGTCCCGTAAACGACATGCAACTAACTTAATCTGTGTATGACAAGCTGGAAGACTGAGGTGTTAGAGATGAGTGACTCTAACCCGCCTAGTTGGGGATTCGACTACCCTGCCACCGAGGCTGCGGGCCAGCGAGCTGGCCACTGTGCAACCGCTGCCTCTGGTTGTCATAAAGTGTGGAATTTTCCCTTGCAGGACGTTGCCATCAACCCCAGGTTGATTTTCTAGGGAATTTAATATTCAGTTGTTTCCCAGTGCTTTCTGAACGAGAAGTCAACTTTGAAGTCCAACTGACCGGTGTAGAAATTGTTTCCCGCTAGCACACCGTCAGCGCACAGGAAGTTGAAGAGCTGTAGTGCTCTTATCCTTTCAACCACGCCGACTGTTCTCGCTGTCATCCTGATGTGTGTACCCTTAATTTTTTTTATTTGGGTGAATATATTCTGAAAAAGTAACAGATCAAATGTATCATTTTTCGAAGTCCTCCGGCGCCGATAAAGTTCTTGGATTCCTGTAGAGAAATCGACTCTGCGGTCATTACTCGGTGTACTTGACACGGCCGTGAGCAGTCTGTCACAGAAGTCACGCCGTTTTGAGACTCCTACTCCACTCATACACTTACTGGACTGACAGACATGCATCACGATACCGGACTTCATTCGCCGATTAATTTCTATAGATCACCCCTTCACTGATAATGAAAAACGGAGAACATAACTCTACTCCCCTTTGGTACATGTCAAAAGCGGGGCGGCCATCTTTAAACTGTCCTTATGACGTCACTATGATGCCATGTGCTGAACACTCTTGACACCCTTAACAACAATAGTGACAAGTCACAAGACAATGGCATGGTTATTGTAATTTCTAGCACACTTTTAAGGTTTTCATGTGAAGCCCCCTCGATTTACTGGCAACCTTGTGTTGAATTGCCATAGTTAATCCGGGTGTGGAAACAAATTATATACTATCAAAATGATAAAAATTTGGTAAGATATTGGTACGAGAAATGACAGCACATCAATAATTAGTAGGTCTGTGTAGGCTAGCACTGCAATCCGAAGTCACACGAGGGCAAACCATTATCCCGCACATTTATCTTTCATGCAATTAATTGTAAAGTTGTGCATTGTCCAAGTACGAACTGATTCCCTGCGGGCTTATAATTTATTCATCTGTCTTAATGCAAATTCTGCTTGATACAGCCAACGGGTGGGCCACGATTGTGCTGGATGCAGGGTTAACTGATCGTGTGGGACAAATAGGCTGACTTAAAGTTTGGCTGGGAATTGCAAAGCGTTTAGGGATTTAAGGAGAGGTTTAGTTTAGTAAGTGCTGTGAATTGCAGTACCTACAGTAAATAGGTTTCTATCTACGTTTCGCAGTGAGCGGGTGTCAGGTAATGCTGAATTATTAACAGAAATCGCATTTTCAGACATACAGTAAATCTCCGATTAACCTTCACTCGTGTAACCGTCAGTTTCTGTTATCCGTCATCGTCTTTAAAAAAAAAAGAAGTCAGTATCAACAACAACAAAAAACATACATCTTTAAAATTGTCCACGGATTACTTTTACACCTTAATGTATAGAGCTGGAAGAGACGGTACTGGCGGAAGTGCATCGACTGGTTGACCTGCATGGGGAGGAAAATGCAACACAGATCCTACTTCTACGTACGGTAAGATAGGGAGCATCGCCACGAACAAAGTTCGAGCCTCAAAGACACAGAAGAAGATGACGATTATTTTACAGTAATGTAGGTTTACAGTATTATAATACATTTCTATACATTACTACTCTAATATTGAAGTTTATATTGATCGTTTTGTAAAATTAAATACAATATGTGTGTGTGTATTTCACCTTTAAGAGATTTTATTTTCATTTCCGTCCCAAGCCCGTGTGAAATCACGTTACTGTGCATAATTATTAAGAGATTTCTTTCTATTATACGCCTATTCGGTTATCCGTTACACCCCTGGTCCCGACCGTGACGGTTAATCGAAGTTTTACTGTCTTTTCATTAACGTGGAAGGGGCGGAAGTTGGGGGGGGGGGGGGGGGGGACTCCATAGCAAAGTGGTTAAGCCGCCTGCCTAGAGCCCGGAGGTTGTGGGTTCAAACTCTGCGCCGTTTAGTTGGAGTAAAATGTTATCTTCTCCTCCTTGACTCCTAGACGTAAATTACAAGTACCTCTGAAGTCGAAGAGGTTCGCCTGATGAGTGGGGACACTGGTTAATAGGGAAAGCTCATCCATACGCAAACATCACCCCAGTGCAGTAGAAGAAGTAGCACGTGTATAGACTATGCTTGAGTTCAAAGCCAGCAAGTGCAAAATATACATTTAAAAAATACTCTGATTGATTGATTGATTGATTGATTGATTGATTGATTGATCGATTGATTGATTTAGGAACCGACATCACAGCATTCGGGGCATTCCCATAAGTGCTCCGTCCCCATCCTCAGCAGCCAGCGAAGAGTTCCAACCCCAATAGTACCAGTAGCAATCTGATTATATGTCCGTCTCACCTTTCCTCTAAGCGTCGAGCGTCGGCCAAATCCCCTCGTTACTCCTCGCTGTCGCATTCTTTCCAGACCCTGGTGATTTGCTCCTCCGCGGTGTACACATGCTCCCACAAGGCCGCAACCACGTCTGCATTATCATGCATCAATACTCCACCAAGTTCTGCAGAGCCCGCCAATCTGTCCGCCTGTTCATTTCCCAGCACACCGGCAAGCCCCAGAGAAAAGATCCAGGCTATGCTTGTCACCCGTGACCTCCGAAGTGAAGCAAGCCACTCTCTGCTGAGCTACACCTGTTCAGCTTTTCTCAAGAATGAGACATCGCTGGAAAACCCTTGAGGCGCGAGCAATATTAGGTGCGTGAGATACAGGGTGTATTTCAATGACTGTGCAGTGTTTGAAAATATTGCCGGTTCAAATTTTATATTTACCTATTTATTATGTTGCATGAACTTTACAGAGGGTGTATACAAACTTGGACCGGCAATATTTACAAACACTGCACAGTCATTAAAATACACCATCTACCTGGCTAATGGTGACATCTCTGTGATGGTGTTTGGCTGACTGTATACTGACATACACTTCCTCTGCTAGAGTTGCACTCTTGTCACTTTGGCAGGTGACAAGCTCAACACCAGACCTGCAGATAGTTGTCTTTCCATGTGTCTGTTGTCTCGTGTCTAAGCCCGAGCTGTGGCGAGGCAGTTGCGAACACCATTTGCAATCCCACATACCGCTTTCCAAACACAGCTGCAGGCGATTTGGAAGCAGACCGCCTTGCGCTGATTTTCCTAAGCGGGGTGGTCTGTTGCCATCTTCTCCGCCAATCATTCCTCGACAATTCACCAACAATTCTGAAAACTCTTCGGTACTGAGTATACGAGTCTGGTTCGGGCCCAAAAGCGCTACTGGCAGGCCAAAACATGTGGTAGATTGAACCCACTGTCTATGCATCCAAGCGACCTGCCCACTTCAGACACACCGCCGATGAAACCATATGGGAAAGATTATAAGATGAGCTGCTGAATAAGTTTCTCCTTTGGCCACGATGACAAAAATCAAACGGACAGAGCCATGAGCCGCTACGGAGCACAACACCCAGAGAAGACATCAATCAAGTCGGTAACGGCCAGCTCGGTTCTGATGCAAATAATATCACTGACATCTTCCCGGGTTTTGTTACACAAGAGAAGCTGTTAAAAGAAAGCTAATCATTAATTTAATGGACAAAAACTGAATTGACAACCCACGACTCCGTAGGAGAGTAAAAACGGAGGAGAGAACTGGAAATCCGATTTCCCATAATGTGTAATAGAATGAAGAGCCGGTGTTTTCCTCCACCAAGACAAAAACAAAGAGGGGGGTAGCCTTAAAAGCTAGAAGAGACCCGAAATTTCATTTGGAACCAAAACAGTGCTCTCTAATCCCTTTACAAACAATAATAAGCCTTTATTGCATGCATAATTCATCTCTCAGTGCTCAGCCTCTGCAATGGCTTAACCGCCTTAACGCAACCCAGAGGCTGAAGCTTCTAATGGCGTTTTGGACGTGGCAAAGTGTGTTAGCAGCCAAAACCAGGCCCAGGGGCGTCCAAATGAGGCTTGTGGAGCTGGGTTAAAAGTATTTGTCACTTCAATCATGCCGTATTGGATAAACCTTTCAGTCGTCTGCCGCTTTGATGGCGAGGCGGGCCCTGGATGGTGTTTGCTTCTACACCCCAGTAAGTTCTTAAAACACCCCACGACTGGTTAAGTTAATTCGTTTTATATTAGATTCATCAATTTTTCATCGTCTTACTCCGACAATATAGACTGCGATGGATGTGCAGGTCCCTAGGGCGCGTAGAGTCGGAGCAGCTTTCTGTACCAGCCTTCCACTAACCCACCCTCGACCGAACTCCACTCCTTCCCGCGAGGTCATAAAGAACGGGGAATGTGGAAACCAGATTTCCCAATCCCCAGGGTGTATTACCGGGCAATGGTCGAACAGTTCAGGTCAGATTTTTGATTAAGTGTCACTGGATTACTATCAAGAGACCTGGTTGTGCTACTGTGGTCACTTTTTATGTGCAAAAATATTGATTCTAATGGTAGTTCTTTTAGAGTATTAGACACATTGTCTTTCCACTTCTACCTTTATGTGATGGAAGCACGTTACCGTAGTGTTTTATTGTTGTGTAATTACACACAATGATCAATTAGTGGTTGGGGTACTCGCGAACTATCCTGGTGATCCTGCGATCGACCCACACTAGTGCCAGAGCTGTTGCAATCAGTACAACTCTGGGCTGGTGGTGATTATGAAAAAAAAAAAAATTAGTTGCATGTCCTTCACAGGACGTAGCAGTCAACCTCAGCATTTTGGCTGTTCGTGATTCCTGGGCAAGTTTTTACGTTCAGTAGTTTGCCATTGCTTTCTGAACGACCGGCTCCTATACCTTTTTCGAAAAAAAAAAGAAACCAGCACCGCTGGGTTTCGAACCCATGTATACGGGCTTACAAATCGTGTTCGCATGCTCTTAGCCACGGAGGACGGTTATGGTGGTTATGAGGCGTTCATATTTTGATTAACAGATACTTCGTTAGAAACTCAAACTGGCGCCTCATACTTCAGCCTCAAACTGGAGCCTTGTACTGTATCCCCATACTACAGCTTTATACTAGAGCCTCTTACTGAAGCCTCTTACTGGAGTCTCATACTGCACCCTCATACTGCAGCCTCATACTGGTGCCTTGTACTGTAACCTTATACTGGAGCCTCAAACTGGAACCTCATACCGAAGCCTCGTACTGGGCCCCCATAATGGAACCTCATACTACAGCCTCATACTGGAGTCTCATACTGGAGCCTCATACTGGAGTCTCATACTGGAACCTCATACTGAAGCCTCATACTATAGCCTCATACTGGAACCTCATACTGGAACCTCATACTGAAACCTCATACTGGAACCTCATACTGAAGCCTCATACTATAGCCTCATACTGGAGCCACATACTGGAGGTACTGGAGACACAGTAGTGGAGCCTCAGATTTTAGATACAGTAGTGGAGCCTCATATACGAAAACTTCATATTGGAGCCTTATACTAGAGTCTGAGTTGATCATGCGTCGAAGTACAGTTGTTCCTGCAGCGAAGCGCTATAATCATTTTCGGAGTTAGTCGAGGTTGAGATTGTTTAAGGGTCAGTTCATGAAACTATAATTTTATTCATTTGAGATACTGTGTTGAATGCTTCTTTTAATTAAATAGTCGGTGCAATTTAATTTTAAACTAAAATTAGTTGCATGTCTTTTTACAGGATGCTAAATCAACCCCAGAATTTATTGGCAAGATTACAGAGCTGATCCACGACTCTGTGATCGTGTGAGATGGCGAAACACGACCACTAATGCTTACCGGCATGTCACATGATGATAATGATGATGATTTATTGGCTATTTGTGATTTAGTAGGCAATTTAGTTAGAAGTCGGCGTGGCTGAAAGAATAAGAGCGCTCGCTATTACACTTACGGTGTCCTGATGGTGGTGTAAGGGGGCTCATTCCCTTCGCAGATTGTTTGAGTTAAACGGCGACGTCTCGTTCAAAAAGCAATAGGAAACTAATGAACTAAAATTACCTTGAAATTCTACCTGGAGTTGATTGCACTTCTTGCATAGGAGATGCAATATTTGTTTTTAGTTTGCCATTGCAAACCGAAGTAAAATACTCTAAACGAGACCAAGTTGATTTATTTGGTCACATTTTGATGTTTGAAAACTAAGCCGTTAGATTAAAACAAACCAAAAAACAAAAATACAAAATAAACTCAATGATTGTTTATTGATGGAGATTATAAGGTCATGTCTGACATTTTCAGGCTATGTTTTGACATTGTTAGGTCATATTTTATCATTGTTCATGTCTTAAATGCCTGCCTATTTTCGCGATGTTTAGGTCATAAATGTCCTGGAATTACTCTTCACTGTCTTCTATCTCCCTGGAGCTTTTAGTTGTGCACTTCTGGCAGATTTATTTGCTTATTTTTGACGAAATATCGCGTAAATATCCATAAAGCATTATTTGTGCCAACATTGCTATTAGCATCAACATTGAATTCGGCTTCTTCATTTTCTATTAAACGACTAGTTTCTCCAAGTCAGTGACAACGCTAAAACATTTACGAATAGAAAATTTCCTAATTCTTCATTATTGTTGTTTCTGAAGAGATTATGAATCACTACGTTTCAATTCCCGAATGATCAAAAAATGTTGATCCTTACGTGCGAGGTTAAGAGCTCCCGCATTTCGGAGCTACTTTGTCAAGGATTAATGGCCGATAAGCCGAAAATGAACAGTCTGTAGATCAACCTCTTAGGCCATTTTGGCTTCAGTCGTGGTCCCCGACTAGTGATGTAGCAGATATTATAAGGGGAGTTCTGTCCACTTGAACCCTCGGTAAAAGGTTGGAATGTAGCGCTAAGATCTCATGAAGACAATGTTACGAAGACCGAGGATATCCAGCGAGTGCTAATGTAGTTAAATCTAGTCCCGAGGGGTCTTTGCCGGCCCGTCATAGATGGACAATGCTGAATAATGTATTGCTCAGATTGGGCATTGTTAGATTAGGAGTAATTCTGTAATTCAACATCCTTATCTCTTTTTACATTTATGTACAGTAAATTCTATAAATGTTAATTTATCATACAGCTTGACTCGTATTATATTTTTTGCAATTATTTTGTGTCAACATTAAATAGGAATTCTGATAAATATGCCAGGGCGTTATTATTGTCATTTAATCTTTAGAACTTGCTGACAAAATTTAGGTTTTATTTTTCTGTTTAGGGGGATATTTTGCTATGTATTCAAACTCACGTATATATTATGTAATTGTTATACACCCAATTGCAGACAACAACAAAAACAAAATCGGAGTTACACGTTGCGTAATGTGTTCTCTCACTTTTTGTATTTGGTCATCAGTACTAAAGAAATATGACTTCCCCGTTTAACCACGTCACCTATGTATTTGGCTTCATCGAAAGTGTTCACTTGCTTGTTTGCATTTTGTCACAGTATAATAAAGTAATATGGCCTCCTCATGTAACCACCTTATTGTGTATTTCATCATCATCACCGTCATCACCATCATCATCAGCGTCACCATCACCATCATCAAATGCCATCTGCTGATTGAAGGTCGACTGTAATGATTCTCAAAAGATCCCTGCTTTGCTATTTCATTGTGAATAATTCGACACAGATCATCCAATCCAACTCTTGACATTATGAATCAATTTTTATCGACGTTTTCCTCTCTCACTCCTCCCCGCCATGTGTCTTTCCGGCACATCTTTTATACTGTGTCTATGTTCGTGGGCAAAGAATCTTCATTGTCATTTTTGTCAAGTTCTTTTCAATCCCAGTTGTTGCAACATATCTGGTGTAAATGCAACATTTAATCACCCTTGGGTTTAATTACTAATAACTGCTTACACGTGAAAAGTCGTTTCAAATAGGCAGTCTCCGTGGTGACGTGATTCCGCCGCCTACCTTGCGCTCCGAAGGTTATGAGTTCAATTCCTGGCAACCACATTCGGTTCACAAGTGCAGCTTTCTCTGAAAAAAATCTGGGGTTCGTCGTTGGAGCTAATGCCATCCTGTGGAAAGAGACAGCGTTATATAGAATAAAGCCCGGAGCAATAAATTCGATGCTCTTGTCTTTTAAACTTTTCTTAAGTCGTTTCAGATCATTGGTAATTGCTTTGGCCATCATTATACGTGTTGTTATTTCTCCCTCACACCAACCATCGCTTGTTATTACTTGTTCTAGATAAGAAAACTTTTTGATTTATTCAGATGTCTGTCCATTCTCTGTAATTGTCAAAACTGGCTTGACTGATTGAGTGCTATACAAAGCGTAAATTTGAACCAAACATGGTACACTATCAAATGAACAAGCAATATAAATGTTCATTCACTGAGCACTGAAATTGCAGAAGATACCACGAAACAAAATAAATAACATGATGGCCCTAGTATGACGATATATCGTCATTCTGTCCAAATGGAAGGTCACATGTGTCGATATATTATCGTTTGTCACTGAATAACTTAATCGCCTCATGCAACTTCCCGTATCTGCCATTGGTTTATATATCACCGAAATGTTGTCATTGCGCTATAATACAACATAACTGCTGCCATATTAACAACTTTAAGTTACAACTTTGACACACCCTCACTTCCTATTTTCCGCAATCTATATTTTGGGGGTTCAAACGTACTTTTTATTTGACACATAATCTTTTACAAATAAATCCTTTTAAATGGCAATCCCAACTCATAACCCTTGTACTGCCAGGCAAGTGTGCAAGCCACTGCACTACCGCTGCACCCTCTCCTGATGGATATAGTATACTTTTCTGTTTGAATGAAGCCAGCCTTGCCCATCTGGCGTCGGTCACACTTAACATGTTAATTTCATATTGATGTCTTCTTTGATTAAGGTGTCTAGTTTTCCCGCCTTGTACAATGCACTGATGATCAATGTACCTATTTTCGTGAGTCTCCTTCTAATTGTTAAATTTTCATAGTCAGTTGTTGTTGTTGTTGTTGTTTTTTTCCATTTCAGGAGAATTTGAGGAGCAAATGTTATTACAGATCGTCCGACTAATTACAGGTTTCATCTCTTCCCTGTTATTGTATCCATCCATCCATCATGTGTCATGCCTATAAGCTTGGGCGGTCATGTTCTGCAATCTCACTTGATCACCAGAGTCGTGGATCAGCTCTGTGTTCCTGTCTCGACCATGCCACGTGGCCAAGCCATCCAGGTTTTTACTTCTCGGTCTTCCCCTTGATCTCTTCCCTTCAACCTTGCCAGTCGTCACCAAGTTCTCCAAGTCACTTCTTCTCATAACATGCCCTAAAAATTTTGACTGTTATTGTATACAACATAATAATCCCAGAGCGCTCAAGTCTTCTAGGTGAGTTACAAACGTTGTGCTTGCTCATATACGTGGTAAAGTCTTCATGTCTATCGCGGTCTTCTTTCGCACTTTATCCACCAAAGGGACACCGACACTCCGTAAACACACATCAAGCAATCCTAGCCTTAGCTAGTCCCTTGCAACTCAGTCTATGTCCTATCCATATTACTCATTGTTTCTACCTACCCTATCCGCGTGCTTTTAGGTCCTCTTTGTTTCTTTTTCCCGGTGAATTTCAGACAAATGCCTGTCTAGTTATACTATTCTCGGGTGTTCTCAATATATCTCATATCTATTTATGCTATTCTCGGGTGTTCTCAATATATCTCATATCTAGTTATACTATTCTAAAAGGGTACTAAAAGCTGTGATATGCATGGAATCTTCATCCATGGGAATTTGCCAATAACCCTTGGTAAGATCAATCTTGGAGAAGAGTTTAGCGTTTGCCATGCCTTCAATTAACTCATCGATATTTGGCATTGGTTCTGCATCGAGGAGTGTTAAAGCGTTTACTTTCCTGTAATCAACGCACAGACGTAGTGATCCATCTTTCTTTTTTACTATTACTACCGGAGAACAGTAATTAGAAATTGACTTTCTAATGATACCACTTTGATCTAGTTCCGAGATTTCTGCTACAACCTTATCCAAATAATGTATCGGAATAGGATATGGTTGCACTTTCGCCGGAATATCAGAAAGTAATGTGATTTTGTGTTTGATAAGTGATGTCTGTCCCGGCTTGTCGGAAAAAATGGTATTAAATTCTTGTATCGCTGAAGTCAGTTTAGTTTTATCTTGTGCTGACAGGTTTTGATTGATTTGAATAGATTGCCAACCACTGTTACTATTAACTGTTGGTGTTGGTATCAGGTTGGCAATGGCGTCTTCCTGTTGCTTATTAATTACCAAGCATGCTGCTGCTACTCTGTGTGGTATTTGTTGGATCGCCTGTGGTGTGTCTGTGTCACGTGCAATGTATGGTTTTAACATATTAATGTGGACAATTTTATTTTTCCCTCTGACATCAATTAAATAATCAACGTCACTGACCTTTCTAATAACTGTAAATGGACCCTGCCATGAAGTAACAAGACAATCACGAGGGTCGGGTAGTAAAAGAAAAACTTCGTCTTCTTCTTTCAAGACTATTGTCTTGGCCTTTCTGTTATCGTATTGCGTGTTTTTTTTTTCGCCAGCTTTTTCGAGTGCTGATTTTGCAATTTGACAAGCTATTATGATTTTATCTCTCAACTGAGTAACAATGTCATAAGCTTCTCTTTTCGGGTGGTCGTATGTTTTGTTCGTCAGCATGTCATTGTACAGCATCAATGGACCACGTGGATTGGCGCCGTACACGAGCTCAAATGGAGAAAATCCGGTACTTGACTGTGGTACCTCACGGTACGCACATAGTACTGCAGGCAATAGAATGTCCCAATCTTTAGGACGTTCAGCAGCAACTTTCGCTAGGGTTCGTTTAAGGACCCCGTTGTAATTTTCATTGACCCCATTTGTCATTGGGTGCCAAGGGGAACTGTTGTTTGTCCATCAAGAATGATGATGACCATTCATTTCATCAAGTGGGGTTGAAGGTATGGAGCCGTGGGTTCTAAGATGGCTGATAAGGCCTATTTTGGCTCGAAATGTTCTTTGACAATGTGGGCAAAGAATGCTTGACGTTTCTGGAGGAGGATTTCCTGCAGTGGTTTTTCTGTCCTGCCTTTTCTTCATAGCTCTTGCAGTCCTTGTTGCCTCACATATGACTACACCCTTGCGTAATTATGCACACCACGAATTTCGGTCTCTGGCTGCAGCCTCCCAGGTGCCATGATGCATTCCAAAAGCATTCAGTGAGATTTTCAGAGTGTCTTTAAAGCGTTTCCTCTGGCCACCTTGGGAGCGTTTACCACAACGCAGTTCGCTGTAAAAAAATCGTTTAGGGAGCCTGTGATCTGGCATGCGAGTCAAGTGACCAGGCCAGCGAATCTGATTCTTCATCAGTAGAGTGTGGATACTGGGCATGGAAGATCTTTCTAGGACTTCAGTGTCTGGAATCCTGTCCTGCCATTTAATCTTCAGTAGCTTCCTTAGACAGGCTGTGTGGAAGTGGTTAAATTTCTTAGCGTGTCGCTGATAAACAGTCCAGGTTTCACAAGTGTGGATAATACAACTGCTTTGTAGACTTTTAGCTTTGTTTGCAGGCTTATTCCAGTTCTGTCCCATACATTCTTGTACAGTCTGCCAAAGGCCGCACTGGCCTTGGAGATTCTTGCATTCACTTCGTCATCAATTGTGGCAGCTTGTGACACAATGCTGCCAAGATAGGTGAATTTGTCCACAACACTTAGTCTATGATCATTCACTTTGATATTCGGCACAGTGTGATTATTCCCTGGAGCTGGCTGGTACATAACTACATACTTCTCCAAGTTGATATTGAGCCCAAAGTTGGCACAGGCATGTGAGAAAGCTGAAACATTATGTTGCATGTCCGCCTCTGAGTTGGCATATAGAGCGCAATCATCAGCAAACAGGAGCTCTCTGATGGTGTCGCTGTTAATTTTGGTTTTAGCTTTCAGCCTTCTAAGATTGAATAACTTTCCATCCATACGGTAGTTGATGTCTATTCCAATGTCGTCGTTCTCGAAGGCATTCATCAACATGGCTGAAAACATGAGTCTGAACAATGTTGATGCCAGGACACATCCTTGCTTCACTCCATTGGTGACAGGAAATGGTTCAGACAGTTCACCATTTTCCTGTACTCTTGCCTATTTGGACACTATTTGGACAAACTTTCGTGGACAGCCATATTTTGCCATAATCTTCCACAGTCCTTCTCTGCTGACTGTATCAAAAGCCTTGGTAAGGTCAATGAAAGTGGAGAACATTTCGCAGTTCTGTTCCTGACATTTCTCTTGCAGCTGCCTTGCAGCGAAAATCATGTCAACAGTTCCACGTTCTTTTCTGAAGCCACATTGACTCTCAGGAAGAAAACCTTGATCGAGATGGGCGGTGAGGCGATTGAGAAGAATTCTGGCGAGTATCTTCTCTGAAATTGAAAGCAAGGAGATGCCTCGGTGGTTGCCACAGGATTGGCGGTTTCCTTTACGTTTGTAAAGGTGGACTATTGACGCGTCCTTGAAATCTTGTGGCACCCATATGTTTGTAAAGACTTGGTGAATCTGCTCTGTTAGGACCGGCCCACCTGCCTTGTATATCTCTATATACAACTTAAGCGCTTCAAGGGGAACTAAACACTTGAGGAATGCCTAGCACTTTCATCGATCAGACAAGATACATAAGGGAAACCCTATCCTGCTGAAAATTAACAAGAATGAATCTAGGATGGATCTACTGGTGATGTGTTTTAGTGGAATCGCATCTGGCCAACGAGCACAGAGATCCATCGTGGTTAAAATAAGGCGATTTCCACGATCAGTAATTGTATTAAGTGGACCGACAATATCCACAGCAATCTTCTGAAATGGGCATGATGCCAGATCAGTTTGCTGAACATGAGCCTTGGGATGTTTGCCTTTTTGTGTGGCTCTTTGGCACAGTGTATATGAACGAATATGTTTCATAATATCTTTGGCATAACCAGGCCAATAAAATTGTGCCAACAATGTGTGAGTGGTCTTAGCAATTCCCATATGACCCGCAAATGGCGAATCATGTGCGAACTTAAGCGCTTCTATTACGATACTTGGTCGGTAGCACCGTTTGTAAAAGAAGTGTTGACCCTTTGCTGTACTGTCTGGACAGAATATTATTGTCTAAGACAAAATTTCAATTGCTATGTTTAGCTTGTTTGGATGGTTCTTGCATGTTTCTAAAACAGATTTGTAATGTAGGATCTTGTTTCTGTTCCTTAGCTAAGTCAGATGTCAGTAAGATAGTGTCCTTAACGTTGTCACTATCAGTCTGAGAAGATTCTTCTTCTTGTCACCGCACTTGAGCTCTCGTGACAGCATTTGCTGGAGTGTGGTCAGTTTCCCAGTTAATTGCCTCTTCGTGAGTGCGATCATTTGCATTGGGTACTTTACCACTGAGTAAACTGGCACAAGGATTAGGTAGCACTGCTGCATTTACTGTGCCCTCGAAGCATGGTAATTTTATCGTTATTTTGGCAATTTTATATCTTTCTATTATGCCGCCAAAAATTCTGCAGGCAACAGTGTTGCCTGTGTGATCTTGCTCTCTTATCAGCTTTTGGTCTACCCCAATAATTGAGGCCCCTGTGTCTCGTACGCACGTAGTTGGCTCACCATTTACCCATGCCTGGTGAACTTTAAGTGTACCATTCTGGATATTTGCCGCATTGGCTTCTTGAATGGTCGCTAGACATTCGTCATCAGGAATGTCCTTCTCAGTCTTATCTAGTTTGTCTTTGTATGTCTGAATGATAGCTACATATGTGTCCTCTTTGTCATCGGAATCGCTACTGGAGAACACGTATGCAGTACTCGCCTCTTTCCACGTGTCTCTCATCGCACACGAACTTACTGGTATGCCCGTACGCCCGACAAGAGTAACATTTTACACTCTTCTTATAAGAATCATACTTACTTATTTCTTTGACGTGATGTCTCTCAAATATGCAGCATACCCTGGATGTTGGTCACACATTTCAAAGACCCGTGTGACAATGTTACAGTGTGGACACCGTGTGAAGTGACCCTTTCTAGGCCTGTCGGAATCTCTGTTTGTGTTATGATAAGACCCTCTGTTTTTATTTGAGAATCTCTTAAACTTACAATTACCTCTGTGATTCTGAACTCTGGCACTAGCCCCTATCATACGTTCTGGTTGTGTGCATTCAGCAAATATGTCATGGTGGGCGTTATAGAAAGATTCCCCCCGCGACTCCATCTCTGTAAGGGACTTACATTTATTCTCTATGAGAAATACAGACATAGCTTCGGGTACAGCAGAAAGAAGTTTGTCTCTCAGTATCAGGTCACGTATTTTATCGAAATCAGAACCAACGTCCGCAGCTCTCAACCATTTATCAAAGCAAGAAGAAGTCTCAGATACAAAGTCGAGGAACGTTTGGTTCGCTTTAGGAGTCAGAGTCTTAAACTTTGTTCTTAAACCACATTCATCTAAAGAAAAATGAGCAAGAACTCTGTCTCGCATCTATTTGTAGTTGGTCCGTAAACTCTCAGGAATCAACTCAATCACATGTAAAGGCTCCAACGCGAGATGTCAATGAAACAAGATTGATAAGTCCTGTTCATGAATTTTATAGAACTTGGCCAGAACTTCAAAATTAGTAATCCAGGAACTTACATAATCACCTTGTTGGAAGTTACGAATCAGCCCTTGGTATTTCTTAACTGGATCATTTGTCTTTGCTTGTAATCTTTCTCGTTCTATCGCGGCTTCACGATCCATTTCCAAAGTCTTAACCTTCAAATTACTCTCAAGTTCCTTGTCTTTTAGCAACACCTCAGTAGCTAACTTCTCCTTCTCAAATGCTAGCTGCCTTTCTTTCATTTACATCTCTGCTGCTAGCTGCCTTTCTTTCATCTCCCTTTCTGCTGCTAGTTTCTGTTTTTCAGCTCCTATTCTCTCCCTTTCCAATGTTAATTCTCTATTTTCAATTCTTTCTTAAATGCAATCTCCTTCTCCTTGCTTTCTTTCTCTGCCGCTAACTTTTCTGCTCTCTCCTCCCATTGTTGGGCCTGAAACTCCTTCAATTCCTGCTTCGCCCACGTTCTGAGTTCCAGACCGGTCAACCCAGACTTTTCACCCATATTCATAAAGTCTTGTAGTGTCAACATGTTGACTAAATGTGCTGTACCTTATCTAGCTGAAATAAAAATAGCGGAGCGCAAAAGAATCGACAAGATGCAAGTACGTTGTCAAAAGAGTAGTAGGTATATCAAAATAAAAACGTTGAACAAAATGTCAACTGCAAATCAATAATTTTGTAGAGCAGAACTAACGAGCGAAATAGCAAGACTGGTGCGAGATAAATACCGTCCCCTACCGTTACGATATGTAAATACCAGAAAAGTAGTACACAATATATTCAGTAGTCAAGAATATGATGACACAAGACAAACTAACAATTACGAGAAAAACAAGTGAAGTGTAACGTAGACACACATATCTAGTCACATAAAAATAAATACTGATTAGTGATAGAAAGATAATGAACGTATATGACTGTTATGACACGACACACGTACCAACGAAACGCGAGATCGCTACAAACGAAAAATTTGTAACGAGCTGACAACCGTCAGTGTATAAAGTATCCTAGTACCATACAAATGTAGATACATGCCACTAGAACAGCCCTCCAACCGCCCGCATCGTCATAATAGCAACGAATCGGACATCGAAAATAGTATATTTCGTACGTAGACACCCAACTATACAAAAATTGAACACAACAATCAACAAATATACTGGCCTTATTTTGGAGTGATAAGTTGACTAAAGTTGACGCTGATGTAGGTATCTGAATATTAGTGATACCAATGGTGACTTGATGCAGGTACATAGTTGAATTCCATGAAGAACTTAATAAGGCTGAATAAGGCGTGAGAAAATGTCCTGTGTAGCTTGGGATCCTATAATGCGTAACGAATAATGTCCTGTAATATGCCCGTGATGAAGTGTGCAATAGTCCTGGCGTCGATGTGTCCGTGTAGGTTCAGATAAAAATGTGTCCAGGTTGAAGTTCCTTCGTGTAGAATCTCAAATAATATGCAGTGTCTCGTCAAAATGTCCTGTTGGAGTTACATGGAGGGAAGCGTAGGTGTGGAAGTTAAAGTCCATCTTATACATACGGGTATCCAATTTCCTCAAAATAATGTCCAAAGTACAGTTTAGATTTCCCTTGAGAATTCAGAGGAGGGAAGTGTATGTGTAGAAGGTAAAGTCCACAAGTGCAGTATCCATAGTAACAATAAAATCCGTATCAATTTCCAGATATGTGTAGAAGGAACTTCATAATTAATGTTCAGACAAGCAGGTATTGTCCACTGTGCCGATAATATACAGACAAATGTTGGTAGTTAATCGATCCATCTTTCTTCCAGACGATAAACATACATATTCCACACTGTGACGTAAAATGAAGCAGAATGACTTGGGAGATGCGATGTTGTCCTGGCAGGTGCATTTACGTGGCTAATGGCGACTAGTTGCTGGCATACCCGGAAACAAACCCCCAACTTACCATACTGTGGTTCACTTTAAAACAACAACTGCAAAGATCCAACAGCATGGATAATTCTTCGGCTCATAAAAATACAACAGCAAGAGCGAAAATGCAGTTTCAACTTGTAACTGAAGGACGAAGCTGACTCCTGGCTTCAATTATAATAACGCTGTTTAATTCTCACAGCGTACACAGACCAGTTCAACCAATACGATAATTCATAACTTAAAGGGCCTGTTATACCAGGCTGGCATTAAGTGAAGGAAACATGAATATGTATTTCTAAACTACGAACCTTGTTTCATACATGTCAGCCATTCGTTCATTCTGTCCATCCACCAAGTGTTCGTCTCGCTGCTCTATAAATTATGTCTAATTTTCTCTGCCCGCAAGTCCGTTAATCTGTGGCGATATTCTGTAGCATTTCGGCAATCTATTCTTTCGTCTGTTATTATACGTCCAGCCACTGATCTTATGCCAATCCAATCCTTAGCCACGTCGATTCTCCAATATCAAAATTGCACCGCCTTCTTGTTCAAACGTCCCCGCAAGTCTGCCGTTGCTATTGTCATCTCCGCGTGACGTTTTTGTTGTTGTCAACTCGTCTCTTAGATTTTATGGCATTTTAGGCGTACAGGATTTCTACATAATTTCTATTACGTCATTTCGTTGCACTCGCTATATGGCATATATCTCATATCTACTTATACTATTCTCGGGTGTTCTCAATATATCTCTTATCTAATTTATACTATTCTCGGTTTTTCTCAGTATATCTCATATCTAGTTATACTATTCTCGGGTTTTCTCAATATATCTCATATCTAGTTATACTATTCTCGGGTGTTCTCATCATATCTCGTATCCAACGCCAAGGTCTTTTCTTCACCACTTGGTTCACTGTTATGTGTCTAGTTCTCTCCTTGAGCTCCACGTTGATGATTATGTCGTACCATTTTAGTCCGTATATGTTGCGCAGACACTTAAAAATGAACGTATGCCATTTATTTGCAAAAGTTTTAGTCGTTCCCTATGTTTCTCATCCATGCTGATTTAACGTTAAAATGGAATGTTCTAAGAATGGTGCTAAGTTTAATTTCTTTTTGGCTTCCACATATTTCCAATTGCTATGAAGGCTCCAAGAGGAGCGGCTGGCCGAGTGGCTGGAAAGCAGGATTCTCCTTCGTGAGACCCCGTTTCGAATCCTCAGTAAGTTGTGGAGTTTTTTTTTCTGTCGGGTGAAAAAAGAAACTCCTAACCTGCACAGTTCGCGGCCACTGCACTAGCCAGGCGGCCTTAATTCCTGAGGTTCAAGACTTCTCTCTCCCACCCCCCCCCCCCCTCTGTCATACACTGCAAGGTACTATATTGGCAAGGTACTTCTTCTTCTTCTTCTTCTTCTTCTTCTTCTTCTTCTTCTTCTTCTTCTTCTTCTTCTTCTTCTTCTTCTTCTTCGTTCATCCGGATTTTTTCCCCGGACGTGACTGCGTTGTGCCTGTTTACAGCAGAGCTGCGTTCTTGCGCCGTTAGGCCGACACATCCGACTTCTGCGGGCATTTGTTGACCGGGTTAACCTTCCCGGGGGTTTCTTAGGACGTTTGAATCTCACTGTTGTGGTGTTATCCCCCATCCTAGCTGGCCCATATAGAACAGCCAAAGACATCCTGGTCAACCCTCAAGGGAAGGCAGGGGCAGACCATGGGCATTCCCCGCCATCCAAGGAGGCTTCCATACTTGCAGAGCCGACACACAGCGCTCTGGTACTGGGCTCACCCAAGGAATCGTCACGTCCTGCACATGGCTGCTTAGCCTCACTTCCGTATATTGGGCCTTCCGTTCACCATAGGCTGTTCCTCCGGAAACCAGAAGAATGCAGTCTGCAGATGACATCCACACAGTGAGCTTTCGATTCAGACTTTCCACGTAATGGATTTATCCGAGCAATATTCCATTTTGTGCCACTAGGACACTTTTTCCACCTTTTATGAAGCCCACACAGTGAGCTTTCGATTCGGACTTTCCACGTAATGGATTTGCTATCCAAGCAATATTCCATTTCATGCCTCTGGGAGGCTTGTGTAACCGACATGCCTGTGGTATGAAGTGTGGCAGTCTAAATACTTCTTCATGCACATTTAAATGTCAACCTGAATACAGTTAAAGTAAGCTGCAGTCGACTTGAGCTTGTTGATATCTCCATAGAGCTTGTCCTCGAATGAAGCAGGTGTGGGCCAAAATATCTTTCTCTGTTCTGCATATATTGGGCACTCTTGCAGCAAATGTTTAGCTGTCATTTTACCAGTTCCACAATTACATTCATCTGTATCTCCTATCTTTAGTTTGTTGAACAAGTGGTATTTCAGCCTGTTATGTCCTGTGCGGAGTCTGAAGATTGCTACTTGTTCTCTTCGGTCGAGTTTGTAATATGCATCATCCTTCTGGTGGCCTGGATGCTCTGATTCCCATTTGGCTCTATAGGCGCTTTTTATAAACCTCTTTGCTTCATTATAGGTTATGTCTATGTCAGGCTGTGGTAGTCGTCCACCCTCATTTGCTAGTCTGTCAGCCTCTTCATTTCCAGGTATACTGCAATGTGATGGGATCCACTGTATTACAACTTTTTTGGATTTCTGGCATAGACCATGGAGTGCTGCTCTTAGGTCAGCTATTTCTGTGCTGTTATTGCTCTTCAGTATTGAGACAGCTGACTTTGCATCTGTAAAGATAGCTATTTGCTTCTCTTTATTTTCCTCCATCAAGAGCATTTCTGCTGCAGTTTTCAAAGCCTCTACCTCCGCTTTGAAGTTACTTGAAAATTTTCCAATTGCCACTGACTGTGTTTTTTTCATTCCATTTTTTAAATTTAGGAGAATTCCTCCTCCTCCATTTTCTACTGAATTTTTGGCTGATCTATCTGTATATGCATGGGTCCAATTGCTGCTTGGGTAATGTTCTTTTATGTAATTTAGGGTTATTTTTCTTCTTTCGGTTTCATTCTGAGTGTTCTTTTTCTCAATACCAGGAATGTTTTCTATCATCTCAGGCAGTTGCTGCTGTCTCCAAGCTGGGAAGTTGTGTGCATTGTAAATGGGTTTGACTGTTGATATGTTAAGTATGGGATCTGCCCTAATCTTTCGTTTTGCAGTTTCTACAAAGTTGCTACGCTTCAGTCTTCCCTTTCCAAAACCATTAAACCTGTTATACATAGGGTGGTCTGTCAATCTTCTAAATTTTTCTGCTTGTTGCTGGGCTCTGCTATCTCTTCTATCCTGCATTGGTTGTAAACAAGTGATCTTTTCTAGTTCATTAATAGGCTTTGTCTTCAGGCTTCCAGTTATGATTCGCATTCCTTGATTTTGGACTCTACTTATTTTGTTAAAGTTTGACTTAGCTGCTGTTGCCCAAGCTGCAATGCCATATTCCAGTACTGGCCTCACCCGTCCAGTATATAACTTCTTGAGAACTTTCTCATCTGCTCCCCACGTTGTACCAGCAAGCTTTTTCATGATTGCCATTCTTTGCCTTGCTCTTGTTCGATTTTTCTCAACCTGTGTCTTCCATGTCAGGCGACGATCAAAGGTGACTCCTAGATAGTTTGGATTTTCTTCATGGCGCAATATTTTTCCATTCAATACCAGCTTAGGTTGCTGAGTTTTATTTGAGAGGGAGAACACTGTGCATGTTGTTTTCTCCTCACTTATCTTCACTAGCCATGATTTTGACCAGTCCTCTAGCGCTAATAAGGCTTGCTGTATTCTGCTGTTAGCTGTACTAATATATTCTTCAGATGTCCATATGGCTAGGTCATCTGCAAAGGAGGATGTGTGTACTCTGGCTGGAAAATTTTCCGTGATGTCATTTATATATGCTAGGAATAATGTTGGTGAAAGAACTCCTCCTTGGGGGACACCTTGCTCCAACAGCATCATTTTGCTTGTTTGTCCTTGTACTTTTGTCCTGGCAGTTCTGTTCTCAAGGTATTGGCTGATCCATTTATACATTTTTCCACAAACATGCATTTTTTTGCAGTTTTACTTTCAGTCCTTCCTTCCATACTTTATCAAATGCTTTTTCTAAATCTATCCAGACTGCTAGTGTGTGCTTTTTCTCTTGGAAGGCATCCTCTATTTCCTGAGCTATATAGGTTATTTGATCTTCAGTGGATCTGTAGTTTCTGAATCCTGCTTGGTGTGGTGTTAAGAGTTTGTTTTCTTCCAGATGCCATGTTAGCCTGCCATTGATAATGTGTTCCATTAATTTTCCTACACAGCTAAGTAGACTGATAGGTCGATAGCCATTTGGTTCTTCCAGGTCTTTTTCTTTCTTTGGGACTGGTATTAGTATAGCTTCCTTCCATGCCTGTGGGACTATTCCTCTCTTCCAGCTGTTATTTAGGACTGCTAGTAGTTTCTTCTTTGCCTTGGTGCCTAGTCCTATTAGCATTTCATTTGTGATTCCATCCTTTCCTGGTGATTTCTTCTTTTTTAGGGTATTCATTGCCTGTACCATTTCTTCCATTGTTAGATTTGCCATCATACATTCTGCTGCTGTCTCTGTATTTCTATGATGTATCTGTTTGTCTTTGATTGCTTTCTTTTGTTCGGTTGTGTGGCATAACGCAGCCAACATTATTCATTTTATCAACACATGCCGCAAAAAGAGGAAACAACATTAAAAGAAATTGACTTCACAAACGCAATTGCAGATTAGGACGTAAAACTTAACATCAAAACTGGAACTGAACAAGTGACAAATGACGTGGATTCTTAGAAAGATTTCATCAGACCAAGCTCGGAAAACCATTGGATAGGAAAATCACGTGACCCGCCTTCGCGCCAGTGCATAATTAACATATATTACTATTTCATCAGAAATGTTAATAAGCCCGCACTTTTGTCTGAACTCGCTCCATGGACGGATGTGAGAAGATTGTGTGACCAAAAATTCAACGGGCAAGGCAAAAGTCTGGATCCGAGGTACGTTTGTTAGCCCTTGATTAGACTAAGAACCCGATGTATCAAGTATCAAGTAATGTAAACCCATGTTTGTGATGTCAATTGAAATGTATGATTATTAATTAAAACCTCTGAAATGTAAAAATGCTCGACTGTAGATTCTAACGACGCAAAGCCATTCCCGGGCAGAATATTCTCTTCGATGAAACTACAATCTCTGATATTCTTAAAGATAATTATTAACTTTAAGAAGTGCATTCCACTACTACATTCTATTCTAAACAACTGTGAGAAGTGATGATTAGAAAGCAATCTTATGCATTTCACCAGAAACATTGTTAAAGATGCTATCACTATCTACAGCTGAAATGACAGTTCGTGTACTAGAATAAGTGCCTTGTTCTAAAACAGACTTATCTATGCCTATTTACGATCTAGAAAGCTGAGGGGGAAATCAATCTTTCCTTTCTCCTTTATCTATAGAATTAATAGGGTTTGGCGAAATGAATATTTATATTTATGTCAAATTTAATTAGATAAGAGCACTTATGAACTGCAATACATGAGAAAGTTGTGCTTCGCGGAACACCATCACGCGCAGTGAGCTTAACTCATTACTCAACATAACTTAAAAACACAACACCACTCCACACCACTCATCACCACACAACACAACACTCAACATCACAACAACAACAGGTAATGGAAGAGAGTTATTAGACACAAGAAGAAGAAGTAGTTAATTGGGAAAACACAGAGAATTATTTATACACATTGTGAACACCATGGAGTAGAAGAAATGTTATAAATGTATGTCATTTATTTACATGCATCTTGACACCTTCTCACTCTTGTCATTGTCTCACTGTACACGTTCACTGACCCCAGGTCAAATGAAGACTTACATACAGCAGGAACAAGTTGATACAAGGCGTACACAGTGTGATAAACTCTGACCACCCCAAATTAACCCAACACTAGCTTAGAGAGAAAAGAGGGGGAGGGGAACTAGTTCCTACTTCAGGAATTTAGGTTTCTTTTACCTACTTTTAAAAGATTGTATTGGTAGGAATGTATATATTTATGTGAATACTCATCAGTGATCTTGGTGGCTCCATACCAACAACCACCCAACACATCAGCAAACTAACCACCTAAATCAGACCTGAGGGAGGGAAGCCGAGAGAAAGAGATGAACCACAAGTGAGAGGGAGGATGACTTCGCTATGAGCAGAGCATGGGGAGGCCTTCAGAGGAGCTATTCGGGCAGACCTGAAGTGGATCCATCAGTCAATGGACCCTGGCTTACCTAATCCTCCAGTCACCAGGTTACTTTTCTCATAGGTAGAAACCACACCCAATTACAGGAAAACTGATATGTTTATGGTTGAGACACCACTATCATACTTAATATGTACAACATCAAAATGTTTACTATGTTTTCACACTTGTTGACATCTCATATATTGATGCTTGTTATTGATTGTCTGGGACAATGGTCCAATGTGCAACTGTTCTATTACTTTGTGTAAATCACAATAGAGATGTATGTACTGACCAGAAGGCTCAGGCCAGTCAATAAATGATTAACATGAATTGACCTTCTGTTAATTTGTCAAGTTCAAACCTATCTGTATCAACAGCTTCTTTGTACATCATGTTGTCAAAATCTAATGTGATTGATTATGTGTTTGATTGTTTACAGATAAATTAACTCATAATGACTTACTAAAATGGGGAAATACAAAGACTCTAGATCTATTAACTGCTCAACATCCATGTTTTCTTCATCTAAATCAGGCTGAGAAGATTCTCCAGACTTTCCTCAGATTTGATCAACTAAAAGGGGGCTCCAGAGCTATCAGAATCATTGGAGAAGGGGCAGATTCCCAGTTAGTAATTACCATTCTTACCAGGGCCATAATCTATATCTCCTAGACAATACTTAATAGAACGAGACCTGCAGATAACTCAAGGTTCATATTCTGGGGTTTTTGAAGATAGAAGAGGATGGGGCTCTACATCTTTTGTTAGAGATGGGGCATGCACTACAGTGATCTCCCACTCCCTTCAAAAATATATGATAGGTTGTAATATCAATGTGGTTTGCATTTGCATAGTGTTCCATTAGTGCATTTGCAGCCTTTTTTCCTGTATGCAAGGCATTTCCTTGTTTAATTGTTATTTGTTTGTTTCTAGGTCCTTCATTGTTCATGGCTTTCACTAGTTTCCATAGTTTGTTTCCATCCCTGTCAAAATTCAGGTTTTCTGTTTTTCCCCTCCAACAATCTCTTGTTGTTTGATTTACTGTTCTTTTATATTTTGCTGAGATAGCTTTGAGAGAGATGTTCGCTTCAATTGTTTGTTCTCTCTCTGCTGTCTTCCTGGCATCTTCAACTTTGTCCTCCAAACTTTGTAGTTCATGTTGCCATATCGTGTATTTATGTTTTCACAATATTTGTCTGTTAGTATGGCAAATTTTTCTCAATCTGCTCGTTTGTAATTCCAGCGGGGCAAGGGCTTTTGCTCCTGTGGAACATACTCCATATTCATTACAAGCTTGATTGGTCTGTGGTCACTACCTGCTAATTGGTCCAGCACATGGCGATCGATTTTGTGGAGGATGTCTCCTGTGCAGAAAGCTAAGTCTGGAGTAGAAGTGGTAAGCCATCTTCTGGAGTAGAAGCTCGGTGTGTCATCCGCTTTGTTGAGTAGATGGAGATTTGAGTCTATTTCCCTGTCCTCCAATTCATCTCCTCTTCTGTCAGTATCTGTGTTTCCCCATCTTTCTGAACGGCTATTAAAGTCTCCGACAATAATGCAGTTTGTGTCAGTTATTTTCATGTTTGAGAGTGTAAGGTCCTTATCTGCTGGGCTATATAGATTGTAGATTCTTATTTTCACGTCCTTTATCATTATATCAACACCTATAATTTCCGTTTGGTTGTCAGAGATCACAGATACTTCGCTGCAAGGTATTGTATTTCGTGTAAGTATTAGAACTCCTCCTTTGTGTCCTTCGCGGTCGAAACGTGTGGCCTGATATCCTCTGACTGAGAATTTGCGATTGGCATTGAGGTGTGTCTCTTGAATGCATGCCACATCTATTCTATCTTTATGAAGATGCTGTGTTAGGGAGAGTTTCTTCTTGTAAACTCCTTCGGCATTTCACTGTAGTATGTTGAGTGTCCGGGGTATTTGGTCAATAGCTCTTAACCTACTCCTCTGTGCCTTGACTCCACAGCACAGGGGAAGGTGACCACCAGTAGTCATGGGTGGACCCCCTCGAGGCAGGGGGCCCGGCACTATCGCCGCCTGATGGGACTTCGCGGGATTAGCACCATAAAGATTAATTTTGATTTGTGACATCATGAATTAAGTTACGTTGCACTGCTTTGTCAAGCCTGTGGCTCAATACATCCGATTTCGACAAGCATTTATTTGGGATGCTTTCCCTAGCCTTTGACTGTCCCCAGTCTACCTACAATGCAGCAGGTTTTACGTTGCACTGCTTTGTCAAGCCTGTGGCTCAGTACATCCGATTTCGACAAGCATTTATTCGGGGTGCTTTCCCTAGCCTTTGACTGTCCCCAGTCTACCTACAAGGCAGCAGGTTTGTGTGTCTCTTCGTCTGGTCCCTCTCCCTTGACCTGTCCGACATGGGTGGTCCTACCAGTAGCTGTGCTACCGTCGGCATAGCTCTTGGGGTCATTGGGACGCGCAAGCTCCTCTACCTCGTCACGGTGGACACACAGCAGAGGGGGGCAAGGTACTATATATGACAGTTTATGAAGGCCCCAGTTGTCTAATGTAAGCATGTTATGAGATCCTTATCTGTTTCGCCATCTTTGTCTACATTGCTATCTGAATAGGTGTATGCTCTATCTTTTGAATTGAGGTTTTACCAAGAAAGATCAGGTTATCGTTTGCTTAATGTATCTAATTATCTTTGTCATTCCCTGTGACATTTTGAACCTACTTGTTGTGACCTCCCATCTAATGTTATTTGTTTATCTCGCATCTGATTTCGTGTGTGAGACAGGAAAGCAATGTCGCCAGCAAAGTCCAAATCATCATTTGCTTTGTCAGATAAGTCCATTGAAATTTATTTCTGGCAGGGCTTGCTGTTGTCTTCATAACCCAATCTATAGACAGTAAAAGTAGTTGAGGTGACAAAAGGTATCCCTGTCTCTCTCCTGTACTTATTTGGAATGCCTCTTTCAGTTTTCCCTAGTGGAGTGCTCTGCACCTCATGGCTTTATATGTTCTTCTTCTTCTTCTTCTTCTTCTTCTTCTTCTTCTTCTTCTTCTTCTTCTTCTTCTTCTTCTTCTTCTCCTCCTTCTTTTTCTTCTTCTTCTTCTGCCATTTCTCCCCATTGGGGCATAGGTTTTCAACCAAACCACGCGAAGTCGTCCTTGCCTTATGCGACAACGTTGGTTGTTGCTACGCCTATGGCTGATGCGTGGTTTGATTGATACTTGATGATATATAGTCGAGTTAACAATCTCCATGACTCTGCGTTCGTAGCAACTCATGAGCGGACAGCTCGTCCTTTCTATGACATGCACCTCTTCTCTGTGCGGGCGTACTTCTGCGCCATTTCATTGATATCTCATGATGATGGCGTGGTCTTCTTATCATCGCCATCTCTACTGTTATATTCGGCTCTAGTTCCTGTCTTCCACTGTACATTTGATACCAATCAGCTATTCGAAACAGACTTCAACACTTCCTCAAGAACATCACACGAACACTTTTCCACTTGTTTATTCTCCAAGTATTGTCAACACTGTCATTTATAAACAATGTCATTTATACCCACGCTCACCGCTCATACTAACACTTAGAGAATACACAACGACCATCAACTAACGAATAATGTAGCGGCATATTGTGTGACCGTGCTACTTAGCCAAGAACCAGGTCTAAACTGGACAGTGGCTCAAGCCCAGCTGATTTAAAAGTGACGGATTGTCCTTTTGCAAATCGTCCCGAGCGCTTTCCACGCTTTAGTGACCAACGCTCTTGGTGGGTCACTTTGCACGATCTCCTCGTACAGACCGCGCTTTATTCACAATCCTGCCATAATCCACAACTCTATAAACTCGATCATGGCACTCCTATCTTGTGCTATCTCCTGCAGCTTTCTCCACGTCCTCCCTATATTATTTACATCTGTCTGTAATTCTCTTCTTCGCCTTGTGGATTCCAGAAAAGAGAGTGTCTAGTAATATTGTCGCCAGGTTCTCTTTAAGTGTGTCCTATCCAGTGCCAATGTCTTTTCCCCACCTCTTGGTTCGCTGGAATTTGTTTAGTTTCTCCATAAGCTCTGCATTAATGATTTCGTCATGCCAGTTTATTCTTACTAATCTGAGCAGGCACATGAATGTTTGTAATTTATTAGTAAATCTTCTAGTTGTTCTCCGTGTTAATGACCATACTGTAGTGCCGATAACATTAGGGTTTAAAAAATGCCGATAACGTTGGAGTTTAACAAATGCCGACAACATTGGAGTTTAAAATTCTAAATTTGGTGTTAAGTTTAACTTCCTTTGACTTCCACAAATTCTCGTGCCATGAAAGCTCCTCTTGCCTTGCGCATTCTTATTTTAATATCCCTACCTGTTCCGCCATTTTGTGTCCACATTGCTTCTCAAATAGCCGACTACCTGGCCGAGGGGTTTGCAGCTTTCTCCGTTAACCCCGAATACTCTCGTGGTTGACGTGGGCGTACGAGAATTAGAAGTGGTTCGAGTCGCGCCAGTGACTTATGAGAGTATGGAGCCGGTCGCTCAGAAAGTCGTGGCGTGCTGATGAGCGTAATCTAACCTAGGAATCAACATACAGCTGAAAGATGCTGGTGTTGACAGCAATATCCTGAAACAGGATGGAAACGCGGTAAAATAAAATTGCTTCCCAAATAGGTGTATGATTCCGCCGAAGTGTGGTTTCACCGGAAAAGGGGGGGGGGGGGGGGGGGGGGGGTGCATTATTTCTTGATTTAATATCATATTTTCGTCTTTCCTCTATACGTTTTTAGACATAATTGTGACTCTCATCAAGTGTGATTCGTTTATCATGCATTTGATTACTTGTGTGTGTGTGTTGTGACAAGAGTGCAATGTTGTCAGCGAAGTCCAAGTCATCAGCAACATATTTTTTGAGTCCATTGAATTCCATTTCGAGCAGTAGTTGTTTTTGTCTTCATAACCCAGTCTGTAGTCAGTAAACATAAGAAATGGTGCCAAAAGACACCCGTGTCATACTCCTATTTTTATGTCCTATGTAGGCCTATATGTCAGTTTTCCCTCACGAAGAATTATACATTTCAAATCTTTATATGTTGTCCCTAATAAGAGGGTCTTCTGGGAATTGATCTATTCAGGAGTTGCTCTAAGTATTCAGCCCATGTCTTTAGTTGATCTTTAATGCTAGTGAGAACTTTCCCATTTCTAGTTTTGATCAGTCCATTTAGTTGATTACATTTTCCCGCTATTGTCCTTATTGTACTGTAAGATCTCTGAGGTTTCCTTTCGATGATAATCTTTCTGCTCTCTAGCTAGTTCGTGTTTGTCTGTCTCTCTGTCTCTGTCTCTCTGTGTGTGTGTGTGTGTGTGTGTGTGTGTGTGTGTGTGTGTGTGTGTGTGTGTGTGAGAGAGAGAGAGAGAGAGAGCGAGTGAAAAAGTAAAAAAAAAAACACTCTTCACCATAAAAAATGGAGTACGACAAAGTCGTGTCCTGTCCCCTCTCTTGTTCATAACATATATAGACAACATATGTAAAGAAACCAGCCAAGCAGAGACAGCAAGAATACAGCATGACGAGAATACAGAAGAAGAACCATCTGCAAATCTAACCATTAGAGAACTCCTGTTTGCGGACGACCAAGCACTAATAACAAAATCAGAAGCTGAATTACAAGACCACATGAATAGTCTAAACGAAATGTGTAGGGAACATAACATAAAAATTAGCACAAGCAAAACACAGGTAATGACTATAACTAAAGAAGAACAAACAGCAACAGTTCACCTAATCGAACATCCCTTGAAACAAGTAAAGAGTTTTAAGTACCTAGGAAGTATAATATCATCAAATGGCAGATCAGAAGACGAGATCGAAAATAGGTGTAATAAGACAAACCAACTCATTGGACAAATGGCACCAATACTAAAGAACAAACATGTATCAATAACTACTAAGAAAGCACTTTACAACACAATCTTCCTACTAACTCTGTGCTACCAATGCCAAACCTGGACAATGACAGAAATAGAGAAAAGAAAAATCACAACAACAGAAATGAGGTTCCTGAGAAGAATACTCAACGTATCAAGAAGAGATAAGATCAGAAATGAAGAAATCAGGACTAAAGTGGGGGTTAAAGCAGCACTAGATTTTATTAGAAAGCAGCAAGTCAAATGGTTTGGCCATGCAAGTAGGTTACCAGTCAACAGCATGCCACAACAAGCAATGATGTACAGACCAGATGGAAACAGAGGAAGAGGCCGACCTCGTAAACGTTGGACGGAGGGAATAGCAGAATCCATGGGAATGCCGATATACGAAGCCCATAACCGGGCACTCTCACGAAGTTTATACTTCACCTCGACACCGCAAGGTACAAGAGGAAAATGATGAGATTATATATATATATATATATATATATATATATATATATATATATATATATATATATATATAAATTATCCCTAGATCAGGAAATCAACATTCGGATTGGTAAGGCAGCAACAGCAATGAACAGGTTAAGAAAAAGAGTCTGGGAGAACAGGAAACTTGCTGCCAAAACAAAAGTCCTTGTCTATCAAGTCTGTGTCCTTAGTACTCTTCTTTATGGCAGTGAAACCTGGACAACTTACTCACACCAAGAGAAACTTTTAAACAGCTTTCATATGCGGTGTCTGCGAAGAATTCTTGGTATTAAGTGGCAAGACAAAATCACAAATACTGAAGTATTGGAAAGATCAGGTTGTGTGACGGTTTCCATGCTCAGTCGTAGACTTAGATGGATAGGACATCTTAGGAGGATGGATGATGGTAGAATACGAAAGGACATCTTTTTTGGTGAATCACAGATGGGTAAGAGATCTCAGAGAGATCTTAAGAGATGATATAAACAGGGAGCCATATGATGCCCTAAATATCGCCTGTCATGACATACCAGAGATTCGATATGCTGATGATACAGTATTACTATCCACAACACAGAATGGCATAGAAAACCTAATAGCCTCAACACAATTGAATAGTGAAAATCACAACTTATATCTGAACATAGCAATAACTAAGATAATGCATACAGATAAAACTACTATGGAGAAAGAAATATACATTAATGGGAGAAAATTGGAGGTGGTGGAAAATTTTGAATATCTTGGGTCATTGATTACCAATAATGGTGACACAATGAAAGAAATTAAACGGCGACTATCCATTGCTCTTCAAAGACTAAAACAGATGAATAAATTATGGTGTGGGACAGACAGAACAACAAAAATTAGATTTTTAAGAGCATGCATCTTTCCCATTGCAACATACGCCTGTGAGACATGGACACTTACTAAACAAGCTGAACAGCGCATACATGCCTTTGAATATAAATGTTATAGACGAGTTCTAAGAATATCTTGGGTAAAGAAAAGAACAAATGCATCCATACTTCAAGAGTTGAATATTGAGGAGGGATGGCTATTAAAGACGATAAAACAAAGAAAATTGAAGTATTTTGGTCACTTGAAACGTCACGACAGTTTGGAGAGAACAATAATGGAAGGGTATATGCCTGGGAAGAGAGGAAGAGGAAGGCCAAAGAGAAGATGGGTGCAGGATGTTGCGGATGATCTCCAGATGGGTGTATCAGACGCGGGACATCTTGCTTGTGATCGAGAAGTTTTCCGGAAGGTTGTTATGGGAGCGAGGTTCTGCAAAGGACATGCTACTGAATGAATGAAGAGATCTCAGGGTCGGCCTCTACTACGATACAAAGATGCGTGTAAGCGTCACATGATTGATACAGGCATTGATAATGCACAGTGGGAGCAAGTCGCCGCTGAACGTGTTGCATGGAGGGCAAAGATCAGAAATGGAATAAAGACAAAGGAGAAAATTATTGCAGATAAGTCACACACCGAGCGTGTGAGACGTAAGATGGTGCATGATGGTGGAAATGACCACAGTGGGCATTTACAGCGCGAATTGGCCTTATCAGTAACATTCGCTACCGCCATAGGTAAAAGTTATTACGCTTTTTTAAAGCACAAACTATCGTCTGTCAAGACGGCAAGGTGCCAATGTATATATATATATATATATATATATATATATATATATATATATATATATATATATATATATAAAATATATATATGTGTGTGTGTATATATATATATATATAAAATATATATATGTGTGTGTGTATATATATATATATATAAATATATATATATTTATATATATACTCAGTTGCAGTGTGTTACTATTCTGTGCTTCCATTAAGGGTTGCAGTGTGTTACTACTCTTTACTTCCATTAATGATTGCAGTATTGTTACTATTCTTTGCTTCCATTAAGGGTTGCAGTGTGTTACTATTCTGTGTTTCCATTAGGGGTTGCAGTATGTTACTATTCTTTGCTTCCATTAAGGGTTGCAGTATGTTACTATTCTTTGCTTCCATTAAGGGTTGCAGTATGTTACTATTCTTTGCTTACATTAAGGGCTGCAGTATGTTACTATTCTTGGCTTCCATTAAGGGTTGCAGTATGTTACTATTCTTTGCTTCCATTAAGGGTTGCAGTATATTACCATTCTTTGCTTCCATTAAGGGTTGCAGTATGTTACTATTCTTTGCTTCCATTAAGGGTTGCAGTATGTTACTATTCTGTGTTTCCATTAAGGGCTGCAGTATATTACTATTCTTTGCTTCCATTAAGGGCTGCAGTATATTACATTCTTTGCTTCCATTAAGGGTTGCAGTATGTTACTATTCTGTGTTTCCATTAAGGGTTGCAGTATGTTACTATTCTGTGTTTCCATTAAGGGTTGCAGTATGTTACTATTCTTGGCTTCCATTAAGGGCTGCAGTATATTACTATTCTTTGCTTCCATTAAGGGCTGCAGTATATTACCATTCTTTGCTTCCATTAAGGGTTGCAGTATGTTACTATTCTGTGTTTCCATTACGGGTTGCAGTATGTTACTATTCTTGGCTTCCATTAAGGGCTGCAGTATATTACTATTCTTTGCTTCCATTAAGGGCTGCAGTATATTACTATTCTTTGCTTCCATTAAGGGCTGCGGTATATTACCATTCTTTGCTTCCATTAAGGGTTGCAGTATGTTACTATTCTGTGTTTCCATTAAGGGTTGCAGTATGTTACTATTCTGTGTTTCCATTAAGAGCTGCAGTATGTTACTATTCTTTGCTTCCATTAAGGGTTGCAGTATGTTACTATTCTGTGTTTCCATTAAGGGCTGCAGTATGTTACTATTCTTTGCTTCCATTAAGGGTTGCAGTATGTTACTATTCTGTGTTTCCATTAAGGGTTGCAGTATGTTACTATTCTGTGTTTCCATTAAGGGTTGCAGTTTGTTACAATTCTTTGCTTCCATTAAGGGTTGCAGTATGTTACTATTCTGTGTTTCCATTAAGGGTTGCAGTATGTTACTATTCTTTGCTTCCATTAAGGGTTGCAGTATGTTACTATTCTGTGTTTCCATTAAGGGTTGCAGTATGTTACTATTCTGTGTTTCCATTAAGGGCTGCAGTATGTTACTATTCTTTGCTTCCATTAGGGTTGCAGTATTTTTTTGTTTCCATTAAGGGTTGCAGTAATTACATTCTTTCTTTCCTTACTGCAGTTAGTCATTTGTTCTATTAAGGTTGCATATGTTACTATTCTTTTTAAGGGTTGCAGTAGTTATATTTGTGTTTCCATTAAGGGTTGCAGTATGTTACTATTCTTGTTCCATTAAGGGTTGCAGTTGTTACTATTCTTTGTTCCATTAAGGGTTGCAGTATGTTACTATTCTGTTCCATTAAGGGTTGCAGTATGTTACTATTCTGTGTTTCCAATTAAGGGCTGCAGTATGTTACTATTCTTTGCTTCCATTAAGGGTTGCAGTATATTACTATTCTTTGTTTCCATTAAGGGTTGCAGTTGTTACTATTCTGTGTTTCCATTAAGGGCTGCAGTATTGTTACTATTCTTTGCTTCATTAAGGGCTTGCAGTATGTTACTATTCTGTGTTTCCATTAAGGGGCTGCAGTATATTACTATTCTTGCTTCCATTAAGGGTTGCAGTATGTTTACTATTCTGTGTTTCCATTAAGGGTTGCAGTATGTTACTATTCTTTGCTTCCATTAAGGGTTGCAGTATGTTACTATTCTGTGCTTTCCATTAAGGGCTTTGCAGTATGTTACTATTCTGTGCTTCCATTAAGGGTTGCAGTATGTTACTATTCTGTGTTCCATTAAGGGTTGCAGTATGTTACTATTCTGTGTTTCCATTAAGGGTTGCAGTATGTTACTATTCTTGGCTTCAATTAAGGGCTGCAGTATATTACTATTCTTTGCTTCCATTAAGGGCTGCAGTATATTACCATTCTTTGCTTCCATTAAGGGTTGTAGTATGTTACTATTCTGTGTTTCCATTAAGGGCTGCAGTATGTTACTATTCTTTGCTTCCATTAAGGGTTGCAGTATGTTACTATTCTGTGTTTCCATTAAGGGCTGCAGTATGTTACTATTCTTTGCTTCCATTAAGGGTTGCAGTATGTTACTATTCTGTGTTTCCATTAAGGGTTGCAGTATGTTACTATTCTGTGTTTCCATTAAGGGCTGCAGTATGTTACTATTCTTTGCTTCCATTAAGGGTTGCAGTATGTTACTATTCTGTGTTTCCATTAAGGGTTGCAGTATGTTACTATTCTTTGCTTCCATTAAGGGCTGCAGTATGTTACTATTCTGTGTTTCTATTAAGGGTTGCAGTATATTACTATAAGGGTTGCAGTATGTTACTATTCTGTGTTTCCATTAAGGGTTGCAGTATGTTACTATTCTGTGTTTCCATTAAGGGTTGCAGTTTGTTACTATTCTTTGCTTCCATTAAGGGTTGCAGTATGTTACTATTCGGTGTTTCCATTAAGGGTTGCAGTATGTTACTATTCTTTGCTTCCATTAAGGGTTGCAGTATGTTACTATTCTTTGCTTCCATTAAGGGTTGCAGTATGTTACTATTCTTGGCTTACATTAAGGGCTGCAGTATGTTACTATTCTTGGCTTCCATTAAGGGTTGCAGTATGTTACTATTCTTTGCTTCCATTAAGGGTTGCAGTATATTACCATTCTTTGCTTCCATTAAGGGTTGCAGTATGTTACTATTCTTTGCTTCCATTAAGGGTTGCAGTATGTTACTATTCTGTGTTTCCATTAAGGGTTGCAGTATGTTACTATTCTGTGTTTCCATTAAGGGTTGCAGTATGTTACTATTCTTGGCTTCCATTAAGGGCTGCAGTATATTACTATTCTTTGCTTCCATTAAGGGCTGCAGTATATTACCATTCTTTGCTTCCATTAAGGGTTGCAGTATGTTACTATTCTGTGTTTCCATTAAGGGTTGCAGTATGTTACTATTCTGTGTTTCCATTAAGGGTTGCAGTATGTTACTATTCTTTGCTTCCATTAAGGGCTGCAGTATATTACTATTCTTTGCTTCCATTAAGGGCTGCGGTATATTACCATTCTTTGCTTCCATTAAGGGTTGCAGTATGTTACTATTCTGTGTTTCCATTAAGGGTTGCAGTATGTTACTATTCTGTGTTTCCATTAAGGGCTGCAGTATGTTACTATTCTTTGCTTCCATTAAGGGTTGCAGTATGTTACTATTCTGTGTTTCCATTAAGGGCTGCAGTATGTTACTATTGTTTGCTTCCATTAAGGGTTGCAGTATGTTACTATTCTGTGTTTCCATTAAGGGTTGCAGTATGTTACTATTCTGTGTTTCCATTAAGGGCTGCAGTGTGTTACTATTCTTTGCTTCCATTAAGGGCTGCAGTATGTTACTATTCTGTGTTTCCATTAAGGGTTGCAGTATGTTACTATTCATTGCTTCCATTAAGGGCTGCAGTATATTACCATTCTTTGCTTCCATTAAGGGTTGCAGTATGTTACTACTCTGTGTTTCCATTAAGGGTTGCAGTTTGTTACTATTCTTTGCTTCCATTAAGGGTTGCAGTATGTTACTATTCTGTGTTTCCATTAAGGGTTGCAGTATGTTACTATTCTTTGCTTACATTAAGTGTTGCAGTGTGTTACTATTCTTTGCTTACATTAAGTGTTGCAGTAAGTTACTATTCTTTGCTTACATTAAGTGTTGCAGTGTGTTACTATTCTTTGCTTCCATTAAGGGCTGCAGTATATTACTATTCTTTGCTTCCATTAAGGGTTGCAGTATGTTACTATTCTGTGCTTCCAATAAGTGTTCCAGTAACACACCAGTGGAACACTCCTTTACCGTCTCTTATGACACACATGGTAGGTTACACTGTTACTATTTACTTCTTCCCCTCAGGGTCCTGGGAACATATTGTCTAGATCCCGATATGCCTCAAGTAAGCCTCACACTTTGCTGCATCGTCTCCCAAGCAATTGATCTGTATTAGACTCACCCACCTCCTTTATCGTCCCAGTCTTTTTGTACTTTGGATGGACATTCCCTTACACAAAATTTCTCCAGAGTTCACTAATGTAAGCTTGCAGTCAGTCTAGACTTGCCCAGGCTGTGGCCACGGACGTAGACAAGCAATATCTGAGAAGCTCACACATGAGCTAGATAGAACAGAAACAATGCGAGCCCTGATTATTTACACACAGAAGGCATAAACAATATGCTGCAATTTTATTGCCTGGCATATTTCACTATATTTCATCAGGTGCATACTCCAGAGTTATATATCATATAAAGTGAATAAATGAGTAATACTTTAGTTGAAACACTTAAAATATATAGTCACAGGAATTGTTCAAAGGGAACATTTGTTACCCCCATGATAGTTTCAAATTTATTACAAACTCTTTCTGTTTGCATAAAACCGACTCCAACCGCTTAATTGCTAACACCTTGAGCAATCGTTTATTGATCATGCTGGCTCCACGGCGAAGGACACAGTTCGTAATACCACATATTCCGTTCAAAACACAGCTGCAGGCGATTTGGCAGCAGACCGCCTTGTGTTAGGTATTTTATCAAATGGTAAGGGTGTCGGTAATCCAGAAATCAATGGCAAACTACTGAACGTAAACTTGCCAAGAAATCACAAACAGCCAAAAAATGCCTGGTTGACTGCGACATCCTGTAAAAGATATGCAGCTAACTAAATGTTTACTGTTCGTAGAATACAGTATAAGAAATGCTTTTTCTTTATTAACGTATGGCCATAGTTAATGAGGAGAAATCAACGAGGAGGTCCTATCGTTAGAAATATGACAATCGTTCACTGGAAGGATTAAAAGGAGTTAATCTATTTATGCATGTGACAATCAATATATATTTATGCATGTGTCAATTTTTATTTTGTTTCTCCAAATGTTAATATATATTTATGCATTAGTCAATTACAATCTATTTGTATATGTGTCAATCAAAATCACTGAGCATATGGTGTTAGACCCATATGTTTTAGACAAGTCGGGATATGGCGGGTGATGTGGTCAGTGCCACGCCGGCCGCCTTTCCTGCCCTAGACATTTCCTGGTATCCATTTTATACTGGGTAGACCTGGGAGTCTAGGTAAAGTTTACAAATCTGCCCCAAAACAAATTTGAATGCATTACCACCAGGCCAACATTTAGCAACTAAACTTCCATGGCTTGCCCATCAAGTTTGGTCAAGAGAATGTGTGTATTGTACCAGATGCTTGAAATGCCATGATGGCACAGAGATCAAGTTTTTCACCTTCCAACCTATCAACTCACAGAAATCAAGTTTTTTACCTTTCAACATATCAATGCACAGAAATCAAGTTTTTTACCTTTCAACATATCAACTCAGAGAAATCAAGTTTTTCACCCTTCAACATATCAACTCAGAGAAATCAAGTTTTTTACCTTTCAACATATCAATTCACAGAAATCAAGTTCTTTACCTTTCAACATATCAACTCACAGAAATCAAATTCTTTACCTTTCAACATATCAACTCACAGAAATCAAGTTCTTTACCTTTCAACATATCAACTTACAGAAATCAAGTTCTTTACCTTTCAACATATCAACTCACAGAAGTCAAGCTCTTTACCTATCAACACATCAACTATGTTATCATAATACCAATACAGTTCAAGAATGGGCAGATGTGTTCATGTGTATTTATTTTGAACAAATCATTCATGTGCGATCAACTAAGACATGGTTTATGACTGTAATTTTTCCTCTCACTTTTTAACAACAAACTAGTGACTAATACCTGTCTGGCAGATTTTCTCCTTTATATATGTATACATATTTATATAACTAAATCCACTGCATGCCCATACTGACCAATGTGTCACATAATAAATAACATTGTGAATGGTTTAGTCACTAACCACAAATATAGTAACCAATAGTAACATCATGAGATCCATGGATTATGAAAGTTTGGAGATTATTTTAGTATATATGTACTGTGGGATCCTGGTGTATCTGGTTACATGTATGGTGGAAACAAGATGGCGTGGGTAGTTTCACTTGGGTTAACTACAAAAGGTGACAATATTTCTCTTTTTTTCTCTGCCAATGTGTGTATGTGAGAGAGAGAGAGAGAGAGAGAGAGAGAGAGAGAGAGAGAGAGAGAGAGAGAGAGAGAGAGAGAGAGAGAGAGAGAGAGAGAGAGAGAGAGAGAGAGAGAGAGAGGGGGGGGGGGGGGGGGGGGGGGGGGTAAGGGGAATCTGAGAGGGAGAAGGGAGGTAAAATGGGACACATTGAGAAGGGGTGAATGAGGAAGGGAGCGAAGAGGAAGAGAAAGAGGGATGGACAGAGAGAGACAGAAAGTGAAAATGGGGAGACAGGCAGATGACAAAGAAAAGAAAGAGAGAGAGTGAGAAAAGAGAGAGAGAGAGAGAGAGAGAGAGAGAGAGAGAGAGAGAGAGAGAGAGAGAGAGAGAGAGAAGAGATGGGAGAGAAGACAGGAGGAGAAAGGCAGAGAGTTAGGGAGAAAGAGACATAGTGAGAGAAGAAAGTGGGGTAGAAAAAGAGACAAGACATACAGACTGAAGAAGAGGACAGAATGTCCATAAACACAGATCAAGTTTCATTTATCTCACTGCGACTCAATGTGTTAGAACTCTCCTGCACACATACAACAGCAACCATTTATGTGTAATGCAGTGAATGGCAAGTAACTCAGAATTGCAAACTGTGATTAAAAAGACACTTACATTGTGAATAATATTGTCTCAAGAGCAGTAAATCAAGAGTCATCTGTAATACAGCCAATGGCAAGTAACTTCACAACTGTAAATTGCCAGTAGAAAACTGTATAATGAAGCACACAGGAAACTTTCCTTGAACACTGCATACTGTATATGTGTCTATGAATGGCAGCATTAAATTGACTTATATAAGATGAAGCCTGACATTACAAGTAAATTGTAGTTGGAAATGTGAACATAGTTAATGGACAACAATAGGTCAACAAAAGATGGATATTCAGATAACTTATCAATTGATGCAGCTTGGGTGTCTAAGGCTGGTGGATTGTAAGTGACATGTGGTAACAAATGGAGCACAACATGAATGGGGTGTACTGGATACAAGGCCTGTATGTGAGACCAATCACACCAGATGTATCCCTCAACATGCAATCAAGGAAATGATGGGATGTAATGATGATGGAATTGTGCCTTGTTCTCTCGTACCAAAGATCTCTGGTTTTATTATTGTGTTGGTAGACACAGGCACGACTTATCTATCTACAACTTTACTCCTAGCATACAAGGTCACGTGGTGGTGTAGAGTGTTAGGTCTTCATACATACTAGGTCATGGAATTAGGTGAGGTGACCAGCTCGGTTTCTGGCCTTTTGTCATTCCCAGACAATTTCTAGATTCTGAAAACTAGATTTATAGTGGAGTGGCATTTGTATATGAAAATTACTCGATGAAGATCAATTCTTCTTTTATGGATAGAACTTTGAAATTATGGTTTCCCATACTCTTAGTAAAGAGAGCCACTGAGAGATTGGGAGTTAGAGGGAGGGAGAGAGATGGAGGAAAAGAGAGGGAAGAAGAATAAGAGAGAGAGAGAGAGGAGAGAGAGAGAGAGAAAGAGGGAGGGAGAGAGAGAGAGAGAGAGAGAGAGAGAGAGAGAGAGAGAGAGAGAGAGAGAGAGAGAGAGAGAGAGAGAGAGAGAGAGAGAGAGAGAGAGAGACACCTGCAGACACACGTCTTCTAATAGTCTGTGCTGTGTGTGAAGTTAGTCAGCATGTCTGTCCACAGTCTCCTATCTCATGTACTACTAATCATTTCTAATATAAATCTTCCTCCCAAACAGTCTAGCATAACATCTTCTCTCTTGGCCGCCCTCTTTCCCTTCTAACTTCTCCACTGTCACAACATACTCCAGCTTCCCCCTTCTCTTGATGTGCCCAAAAACACACAAAAACATGCTGTCACATATGGTGATCAAACTTTGGAACCATATATCAGGATGATGATGTTAGGCCCAAATTTTTGGTGACCAAAAGGTACATTAGGGGTAATATAGTCAGTAAGAACTTTTACTCTCCCACCCAAAAAATCGTTAGCACCTATTTAGAGGCTGCAGTGACCTCAGCCAGAAACAACAAAACTGTCACTATTGGGAGATCGAACCTGTGGCTACCATATTAGATAAGTTCATTAACCACTACACCACAGCTCAGGAAATTCACCATGAAATGCTTAGTTTTCAAAAGCTTGGCAAAATTAGTGGCTTCCAATATGTTTAGTCTGCATTGTGTGTCATTTCAGATGGTTTGTATTAAGAGTGAAGCACCTCTAACTGTGATTTAGAATGCTCTCACCAAACAACACATCCTATTAACATTAAAACCATGGACAAGGAACAAGACAAAAGACGAGGCATATTTTAACACAAGACTTCTCATAAAATCAAATTTGCATATCCGGTGTGGCACTTAAGTGCATAAGGATGAGAAATGAAGTTGAGAGTTCTCTGGCACATCATAGTGATATTTTGTCAACTCATTTATTCTTACTGTACAATATGACATGATGGTAGGTTTTCTGTAGAACAGACAAATGGTCATCTTTCACTTATATTCAATTTACAATGTGAAATGAAGATGGTTTTTCTCTAGCATACCTTAATGGTCATCTTTCAACTCACACATTCCTATTTTACAATATCAGACTCAATAAATTTCCTAGACATAGGTTTATAGACATGCCCAAACCTAGCTTTATGGTGCGGAGTGGACATGTTGAAAAGAACACCCTATCATTGGTTAGACCGAATACTTTGATAGATTGCATTCCACTGTGGTCTCTGCAGCAAAGTGACCATGCTCAATGCTTTACACTCTGAAAATTGTGGGTTCAATTTCCAACTGCATCACTCAGATCCTGAGTGCAATTTTTCTGGAGGTTGTCATCGCTGGAACAAAGACATTCATGCTCTATGTGGTTCTCTTGGCAGGCAGCTTGTATTGCTGTGGTGACAGACAGGGGTAAAACCCAGTGCAATGAAGTCAATCCACTGGCCTATAACCTGTTATTCCATGGTAATTCAATCAATCATTGCCAAAGTTACAGTTATAAAATAATAACCAGAATCACTACAGCCTGTTCTCCTCCTGCCTCCGTGTCTTTGCAACTGCTCTCCATATTAAACAAACAAGCAACATGGTTGAACAGTACCGCCCTGCACTAGATTTTCTGTTTTCAGCAAGAAAGATCATTACAAATCAACATGCTGACAATGGCAGCAGTAAGATCAACAAAATACCACAACAGGCATAAAACAACAAACTGCAGATGTTATCGCATTTCCTGACAATTTTACTTCTAAAAACAGCAGAGAAAAAGATCAGATATTTCTGCTATCTCAGTAATAGCACATGCCTGGTCTATAAAAAGACCAATGTATATTATTTAAAAGCAAATGTAGGCCTAGTTAAAGTTAGTTGCATATCCTTTAATGGATGTAGCAGTCAACCCCAGCATGTTTTGACGGTTCGTGATTCCTGGGCAAGTTTATGTTCAGTTGCCATTGCTTTCTGAATGATCAGCACCCATACCATTTCATAAAAGCCAATGCAAGGTGATCTACTGAAAATCGCCTGCAGCTGTATTTCGAACTCGGTATGCGGAATTATGAACTACATCCGTAAGCCCTTCACCACAGAGCTGGCCTAGAAGAGAAACAAACTACTTAACCAACATGAAAGTAGATTCAGCAAGTGGGCCTGGGCTCAGTGGGTCCGCAATGGAAAGCAGGGTGTGATACTACTCTATAACAAAGACATGTTTCAACTGTTGTCTGATGAACTGGCACATCTAAAAGCAATGTAAATTAGACATCATTTAAGAAAACAAAAGGACACTTTCAAACTATGTGTGCATATGGTGCAAGACCCATACTTTCATAGACCAACTGGTACTTCATGGGTGATCTGGTCAGTGTCCCAATGGCCTCTTTTACTTCCCAAGACATTTCTCACTACCCATTTTAGTCTGGGTCAACCTGGGAGGCCAGGTCATTTTTGTCTGAATTGGAATCTGCCACTCTACGGACTGAACCCATAATCTTCGGCTGGAAGGCGAGTGGCTAGCAACTGCACTACCATGGCTTTAAAATAATAAAAAACGAAATTGTCCTGAAGTAGTTTCTGTGACTTGTCTGTGATGTGATACTGCCATCACAGTGGAAGACCTGACAGCAAGAAAGAATGGTTGGCCAATCTTTGCCTCACTTTGGCAAGCAATGAACCTAGGCATCAAACCCTCGTCTGACCATGCTGATGACATTACCAGTGCAGCCTGCTATCAACTTTGCTAGCACACCAGTCTGCGGCTTCCCTACCAGAAACAAATCCTTCATTGTCTTTAACATACGTCTGATAATGCCACCTCAGAATTCTCCATATTCAAATGAAACTGTAAACATCATCATTATCCAGTACCTTGACGGCTGGCATGGGCGAACATGCCTCTCAACAAATTGTGATTTCCGACGGCATGGATCAATTCATGTGTTGACTCCCTTCTGTGCCATGACACAAGACTGTCAAAAATCTTCTCACACTGTCTTCCTTCATCTTTCTATCAGTTTTTGTCTTCTCATAATGTGGCCAACTATGACAGCTTCTTTCTGATGTTTGTGATAAGTTTTCTTTGCGACTTAGCTTCCTTCAAAACATCCAGATTGCTCATTTTGGCTGTCCGATTAATTTTCAGCATTCTTCCATAAAACCAGATACATCTCCAAGGCTGACAGGGATTTTTCTCACCTTTTAACTAATTGTTCAGGATTTGCAGCTGAATGTTAAAATTGGTTCTATGTAACACGCAGAAACTCTTTTTCTAACTTGTAAACATCTTCTTTCCAAAATCATAAAAATCAGAAATAAACCTTCCACTATCAATGATGTGCAAGCAAGTATATTAATATAATAAGATTCAACAGACATAGTAATAAAGCACAAGTAGTTCAAAGAAAATACTACAGACAAAATATAATATGAAAAGTGTGAAAGACAATTAGCTTTAACATATGTCCACTATGATTGGCCGGGGAAAGATACACAAGCATTCATTTATCAATTCACAACATACGTTGTGTACAGAATCAGCGTGCTGCAAGAAAAACCATCACCTTTACACATCAGCGTCTGCTGGAGCAGAAATAGCACACATGGGCAGACCCCATGTGTTATGACACTGATAATAGTTAATAAAGCAATCAATCAATTCACAAGAAACTCAGGTTGGTAATTTACGACCGTTCACTCAAAGATAATTAACTTCTCAAACAATGAAAGTGATATAGAAGATAATAATGTGCTAGGTAATAAAACATCAGTACAAAACTCCCATTAAAAATGTTTGCTTCCACTCTGCTAGCCATTCCTTCATGGTTCAAGCAATGCACACAGTTTTAAACTCATAGCTCCTGTGCACATGAAATATTTATCATCCATGAACATACCACCTCACTTTCATTGTTACATATTGATGATTGTGGCCTGTGCTGTCACAATCACAAAAGTTGAAAAGCAAACTTTTCATTGTAATTTTATCACATAAATGTGTTAGTCTTTAACTATGTAGTGTTTTTAATACATTTTGGTTGCAAACATCAAAATTGGCAGAAGTAGAAGTATTCATACTGCATGTTTTGTAGTGACTGTCTCTTGATTGACTAAAGCATTTACAGGGAGTTGTAACTGAGCAAGTAAGACTACGAAGACACACACAATAGAAGAGATCGACAAGACTGCTTGCTGCCTTGTTGGTAAACTGGGGTCAGACTAGGAAAAACAAACCTGAAAAAGTGCCTGTTGAAGTGGACATACTTAGTCACAGCTTTAACGAAATAGAGCAAGGCAACTAACTCATTTGATTACTGCCGATGAACAAGCACATGATACTTTTATAAACACTATAATGGAGGGTATGGTAGGAGGCAAGCGAGCAAGAGGTAGATAACGATACAAGTGAGAAGATAACATCAAGAGATGGACGAACAGCAGTCTGACAGAATTTACGATCAAAGCAAGCAAGTATTGGAGATCCATTGCAGCTAAACTTCATTGTGGAGATGGCACTTGAATGATTGATTTACTCATGAACAAGCACATAGCTTTCCAATTGAAACCTGCCTGAAGATCATAGATATATGATGAAAATGTTCTTCAGACTCAACTGACTATGAATGATTAGGTCCAAATTCTTTGCATTTTACATACACATTTCCCTGGGGGGCTGCATGCTAGAATCTCACATACTGTTAATCATACAACCACCGTCAAGCTTGACATAAATATGATCTCACTCCAACTAGGTCTGTATAACTGATAAAATATGTCAGGAGAATTTATGCAGTGGTGGTGTTATCATGAATTTGACAACGTGAAAGTGGCATCATGAATTTGACGTGAAAGTGGCATCATGAATTTGAAACACAGAAGAAGCATTATCATGAATTTTACAGTGCAGGAGTGGCTGACTTTCTTATGAATGCGACAATACAGTGCTGGCCAACAGACGACAAAATGGCGTGACAAAACCATGGGTTGACAATCATGTGCATGTATGAAAATATATCTCTGGGCTTGAGCAATGATAACAGCCTTATGCACACATGGGTGTGCTTGTGTGTGTGAGCGTGAACGTGCACATATGTAAGCATGAGTTCATATGTGCCTATGTGTGTTTATGTGCGTGTTATAACTTTTGGCAGATTCTTTCTCTGACAGATAAAAAATGGCAAGTCAACAGCAAACTATCCTTCCATCGAGACAAGTGGCATCATTAAAACATCTATCCCCCACATGGGCCGTATCAACCCTCAACATAATGTATTTGAACCATGGTAACCCCGGGAAGGTTAACCCGGTCAACAAATGCCCGCAGAAGTCGGATGTGTCGGCCTAACGGCGCAAGAACGCAGCTCTGCTGTAAACAGGCACAACGCAATCACGTCTGGAAAAAAAACTCCGGATGAACAAAGAACCATGGTAACAATTAAACCATATCCATATTGACATGATTTATTCTGTACCCCTCCAAGGTAATATAACTAAACCATATCCACCTCAACATGATTTATTTTGTGCTATAGTGGCAACTAAACCATATCCATCCCTAGCAAGATTTATTTTGTACCATGGCAATAACTAAACCATATCGAGAATTCTTTAAAATGTAGGGTGCCCATGTTCATAAGACAGGGTCAACCCCAGACCACGGTTCCTAGTAGGCAAGCACACTAGCCACTATGCCACTGCTGCTTCTATGTAATGAAAACACAGCCATCCCCAGTGTCATTTATTTTGTACCAAAGATAATTCAAGGCCAACAGGTCATAGCTGAGTACAGCAGAATCAACAATATCACAACACAAATGAAGCAACAACTAGCATGAAACTGCAGTGTGCACATCACAGGATGATTCCCTTGATACAGCACCAGCAAACAGATTGAAGTAACATTTCCCAGAACATGCATCTTATCTGTGGTAGAATACAGATGTGGAGTCATGGACCATTTCACAATCACTAAAAAACACAAATTAAATGATACCGAACAATTCTTAGAATACTGTGGACCAAGAAGAGGAAAAATGCTGATATCCTACAGGATCTAACATCAAAGAAAACTGGCTTTCTCTTTAATTTGACAAAACAGTGCTGGTCAACGGACATGAACACACAGAGGGATAAAATTGTGGGCTGACAATCACATGCATATATGAAAATATATCTCCGAGTTTGAGCAATGATAACAGCTTTATGCACATGTGAGTGCACTTGTGTATATATGTGAGCTTGAATGTATTATTTCTCAGAACATGCATCTTTTCTGTAGTAGCATATGGATGTGGAGTCATGGACCATTTCACAATCACTAAAGAAACCAAATTAAATGATACAGAACAATATATATATGCGTGTGTATGTGTATTTCACATGCACATTATATTTGTTTGCAGATTCTGTTTCTTTTTCTGCGAGGTAAAATCTGCAAGAAAACAGCAAATTATTTTTCTGAGACAGAATGATTCACAAAAATCAATAAGTAGAGGACGGTAAGCTTTACTAGAAAACAACCACAGATAACAAAATGGACGTTGCAGCCAAAGCCTTTATCAGCACAGAAAAAACAATCAGCAAATTGATACCACATGAAAAATACTATGTGAAAATATAAAAATTACTATTTGTATCCTTGTAGGTTGTACACCTGTTTCATAAAATCGGAGTGTAGGATTCCAATAAAGTGAATCCACATGTCCAGCCCACTAAGATACAGATAAGTAACTTTTATATTGATATTTTCACACGGCGTTTTTCCTGTAGTCATGTTGATTTGTGATTGTTTTTCCCATGCTGATGAAGACTTTGGCCGCAATGTCCATTTTTCTACTTGTGATCATCTTCTAGTAAAGTTGACCGTCTACTTCTCATTTCTTGGTGATTCAATGCATTTTAAAGTTTTACTGTACTTCCCCTTATTCCAGTGTTAATCATTCCAATGAGACAGATAACATAACAAAAACATCTCCACCGCCACCATGATTTATCTTGAACCTTGATACACAGGTAAAAGTAGTCCTACAGCAGAAACTGCCGCTAGGTCTTCACAATTCTAAGTCACGACATATGATATGGATGTGGCCAGTTCTGTCCTGGTTACCTCTCTTTCGCAAGCAATTCCTGGAAAATTATGAAATTTGTCTGGTCCTCATTATTACGAGACTTTGTCGACCTCAAAGGTTGAAACAAAATCATCTTGACTTTGCTGGGGATTGAACCTGGATCACTGACTTTGCAGATAAGCACATTAACCACTATGTCACTGCACCTTCCAAGGTAATTTAACTAAAATATGTAAATCCCCAATATAATTTATTTTCAATGAACCAAAGATAATTCAATGCCAACATGTCACAGCTGACTACAGCAGGATCAACAATACCACAACACAAATGAAGCAAGAACTAGTATGGAACTGTTAGCCTACAACATCACAAAATATTTCCCTTGATACAGCGCCAGCAACCAGATTGAAGTAATATTTCTCAGAACATGCATCTTTCCCTGTGGTAACATACAGAGTCATGGAGCATTTCACAATCACTAAAGAAGAAAATTGGACACTTCTGAACTTAAATGATAATATACAATTCTTAGAATCCATGATTCAAAACAATAAAAAAAATACTGACATTCTATAAGATCCTAACACATTGAAGATAACCTGGCTTTCTTTTGAATGTGACAACATAGCACTGACCACCAGACACGAACACATAAGAGTGACAAAATCATGGGCTGACAATCATGTGCGTATATGAAAATATATCTCTGAGTTTGAGCACTGATAACAGCATTAAGCACTTATTAGCGTGCTTGTGTGTATGTGAGCCTGAATGTGTGTAAGCATTCTTATCTGTGTATTGTGTACGCATTATCTTTTTTCATTGGATTCTCTTTTTTTTCCTGTGAAATAAAAACTGCAAGAAAACAGCAAACTATCCTTCCAATTAGGCAGGTTGTCTTCCACACATGTTATTAGGCATCGAGAGGATGAAGTAATTGAAGTTCCAGTGCCTGTGACTAGCACCTTAACGTCAATCTCCTCCATGATTCGCTAACAGTATTGTCTCATCAACGTGTGCCATGCCGATAAGTTTTGTCATCTCACATGATCACCAGAGTCATGCTCTGTTTCTTGTCTCGACCATGCCACTTGGCCAAGCCATCCAGATATTTACTTCTCTGCCTTCCCCTTGTTCTTTTCCCCTCAATCTTGCCAGTTGTCACTAAGTTGTCTGGAATCAAGTAAATTCCCTACCGGTATGCTAGACCTGTCATGTGTTCCTTATCCATCCCCACCATGATCTATTTGTGCCATGATACACAGGTGAAGGTAGTCGTATAGCAGATACTGTCTTTGAACTGTGAAGTGCAAATCTTAAAAATGAGCTGGGTTGGCCAGTTCCCTTAAAACAAAAGTTGACAAGGTCGACTTTCCTTGCACCAGGGTTTTATCCCATATGGCTCAGTCACTTTCCGCAGCGAAGAAAGCGTCGCACAAAGCACGAACTCAGTAGCTCCAGCGATGATCCTAAGGAGTTTCAGAAAAATGCACTTGTGATCCGAAGGTGCAGCCCAAAATAAAACCCACAACCTTTGGAGCCCGAGTCAGACAGCTTGACCACTTTGCCACGGAGACTCCCTGGCCTGTTCTCTTCTTCATTGCCAATTCCTTTCCAAGCAATTCCCAGAAAATTATTAAAATTGTCTGGTACCCATTTTTATGAGACTTGACTCAGAGGTCGAACAAAATTAACTTGCCTCTACTAGAAACTGCACCCTAAACCACTGTCCTGGCAGTCCAGCACACTAATTGTTATGCCAACTTGGCTTCCAATGCAATATAACTAAATCAAATCCATCCCCAATATGATTTATTTTGAACTAAACATAATTCAATGTTTGTAGCTGACTACATCAGGATGAACAATACCACAACACAAACGAAGCAACAACTAGCAGGAACTGCAGTGTGCACATCACAGGATCTTTCCCTTGATACAGCACCAGCAAACATACTGAAGTAACATTTCTCAGAACATGCATATTTTCTGTGGTAATATAGAGTCATGGACCACTTCACAATCACTAAAGAAGAAAACTGGGCATCTTGGAACTTACATGACAGCAACAAATTCTGAGAATCTGTGGGCCAAAAAGAAGAAAAATACTGACATTCTACAAGATCTGAACATGAAATTCAACTGGCTCACAAACAGTTTCATGACTCAGAGACTGACATTCTTTGGCCATATTGAACATGTTACAGGGGTTTCGGAAAGAACAGTCATGGAAGGCTTGGTTCAAGAAGAGATGAGACTCAACCAGCACAAAGATGAACACAGCAGTCCTTGTGAGGACTTAACCAGTCCTTGTGAGGACTGAATGAATTCAACACCAGTCCTTGTGAGGACCAAGAGAATTCAACATATGTCCTTTTAGAGTAAGTAAATAACAACTGGGAAGCTAATGAATCTGGTAGGTCATCCTCAGGACTGGTCCTCATCAGGACCAATTCAATGCAATAATGAAAGTGCCAGTCCACGAGGGCCCCATAAGACCCAACCAAACCCAAAGGGCAGAGAGGAGAAAATATATAACCAGTCCTGTCTAGGACTAACTCGAAAGAGAACAAAGAAAGGACAGAATATTCAAACTCATTTTTTTTTAAAAAGGACTTCAATTATAACCGAAGCTGTAGAAGCAGGTTGAATGAGGCAGAATTTTTATTTTCTCCCCATAAATATTGGACAGGATTGAATTAAAGTGCATGAAGCAATGGCAGTGGCAAGGGATAGAGAAACTCTCTGGCAGACCATGATTGACAGCAATACCCTGCAAAGGTCCTCCCACATGAAGAAGATCATTCACTTTTACTCAGTTTACTCTTAAGCAAGTTGTGCCATACATGCTGAAATCATCAGCCAGGCATAGTTTCAAAGCCTCAAGATATGGTGATGAAACATTCTAACCGATCACTAAACCACGATTGTCATACTTTACCATAAACAACTGGAACCATTTATATCATTCTTGTTTGTGACATTCTTACAGCTGAAAATACCCCCCAAACAACCAACATATTTTACGATATTACTTTTTACCTTCAAGATTCCCAGCTAAGGTGCATACATTCTAAGGTTTTTTTTTTTTTTTTAAACACCCCCTCCCCCCATTTTTCCTGAGTGTTTCACAACCATGAGTTTCTAAATTTCTCTTAGAGTTCTTCCTCTTTTCAAGAGTTACAATAACCTAGACATAACACACAAACAGGCAACATAATCAAAACCACTCTTCTCCCTTCAAATCTCTATCAAGGTCATGCAGCGATCAATTGTTTTATTGTCATCATCTTTACCACAATAATACAAACATGAATGGAAAAGGGCTAGTCTTTCAAAATCTAAATCCCTGGTACTAAATCTATTCAAATATTTAAGCAAAATAAATTTTCAGTGTAAAGTAAAAGAGTAAAAAAAAACAGGCACAGAATTAGAGGTGTAAAACAAAATCACTCAAAAATGATGTTTCTAGATTATTTATATATATATATTTATATTTTTGTCTTATGATACACACATATGCAATTCACTAGAGTAGTTACAGATCCCTAGGCAATTTTACCAGTCTGTGCCATGTGAAAAATTACATGTGTGAAATCTTGCCACAGACGTAACAATTCACGTTCATATTTTCACAGGCGATCATTCATGAAGTAACAATCTTTACATGCGTGAAACTTTGCCACAGAAGTAACAATTCACTTTCATATTTTCACAGGCAATCACTGATTCATAAAATGTCAATCGTTTCATGTGATGAAATCCTGCTGCAGATATAAAAATTCACTTTCATATTTCCACAGGTGAGTGCTATTTAGTGAAGTGTCAATCATCACATGTGGTGCAATCATGTCACCATTTAAACTCTACACATTCATATCTTTTCAGAGGTGATTCCCATTTACTGATTGACTTGTCAATCAACAGTGATATCAACCCTGACTCAACCCTTCCATTATAGTACTTTCATTTTCTCCAAAAAAAAAGAATCCTAAAACAATACAGAAGAAATCTCTAGGCACTGACTGCTTTTTACATAAGGAACAAAGAAGATAAACAAAGTAGACATAATGGACAAGAAAATTATAGGCTTACATGACATTTTCATTGTCACAGCAAATGAAGGCATTCATTTGTTGAACCGCCCTAACTCACAAACTTCTGCCAGTACAACGATGCTATAGTCATAGACTTGATTCTGTCACTGTCATTTACTGCCAATATAGTACCTTGCGGTGTATGGCAGAGGGCCCTTTGAGGCTGAGGGATTATGGCCACCTGGCTAGTGCAGTCACCGTGAACTGTGCAGGTTAGGATTTTCTTTTTGCCCCCGACACAAAAAAATCCCTCACCTTACCAAGGATTCAAACCCGGGTCTCCCGAATGAGAATCCGGCATTCTAGCCACTCGGCCAGCCGCTCCTCCTAATAGGTGTGAAATAAAGTTATTTTTTTTGTCTGAGATAACAGATAATTGAAGTACGAAAGATGAATGATTGGAAGGGCCAAATGTAAGATCCTTGTAAATGTGACCCTTTGAAAATGAAGTTTTTTTTGGGTTCGTTCTGTTGCCTCATATGTCCATTAATATATAACTTTACCTTTTTGTTTTTACCTACATGATTGCTTATCAAGACATTAACATTTTTTAAAGGGTCTCCTTGACAATGTGGTCAAGCCAACTGTTTCATGCTTCGTAGATTGTGGGGTGGCTTAAGAACACCATCATTCAGTTCTTGGGTGCAATTTTTTCGTAGACCTCTGATTGTTGTGCTGGAGCTATGGATTTCATGCTCTGCGCAAAGCTTTCAGCAGGTCGCTCTGCGGAAACAAACCAAGCCATATGGGATAAAACCAGGTGCAATGAAATCAATCCTTTTAACCTTTAGTTTCAGTGCAGCTCTAGGATCAACCCCGCCTAGTAAACTGGGTGAAGACCTAATCACCCAGTCTTATAATTTTGTGACCTAGCATATGCTACAGTCTAGCACTTCAAACTCCAGATTACTTTTACCTTTATACCAAGGGTATCACATGTTGCTCAGCTACACTCTTCGTGACTAAAACACCATCAATTTTCTTGAGAAAACCATGGGCTGTTTGGAGTACCCACTGAATGCCTGGCGAGTTTCCAGGCAAAGAATGAGTCAGGAAGTGTTTTGCAGTTAATGTCCAATGTAAGTTTGGTATAAAACGAGTTGCAATAAAAAACACTTCTGACAGTTAATTTATTGAAACATGCTTCCAAATAGATGATCTATGTAGTGAGGGAATGCACAAATACTGTCCAAACATTTGATATTGTGTAAATACTTTTATAAAACAGTTAATTGCTCTGGCACATAGATGTGACACCTCTGGTGGTACACAGGGCGTACACAAATTCACTGATGAAATTTCCTGGGCACACAAGCATTTAGAATGTATATCCACTCAACAAGAATGTTCTTCCTTGTAACTTTCATGGCTTAATATTTCAACTCAGGATGAGGTGGTGGAGAATTTAACATACTCATTTTCCACATTATGAGGTACAAGTTCTAAACCAAGATTGCAAAATGATGTGTCAAGCATCACATGTAGCAAGACGTCTGCTTGCCTCCTTGTGGTGCATCCTAGCGAATGAAGAGCACATTGACTATAAACTCCACTGCGATAAAGACTAGTGCCACAAATGATGAATTAGTGAAACAGTAGAGATATCAAGCTCCTTATAAGGATCCCCCACATAAAGTTAGTCCAAATGGATTTTCCTAACATGACATTAACATACAGATGTGAGCAATGGATCATTTTGCAATCATTCAACAACAAAATAGGGGCCATGTAATCTTAATTGTTACAGAAAAATTATGAGATTACTGTGGACAAAGGAAGAAGAAAATACATTCTGTAAGATCTGAACATCTCAGAAATTGAACTACTGTGGCCAAATTAAATGTCACAATCATTTTGAAAGATCAATGATGGAGAGTATGATATGTGGAAGAAGAGACTGGGGTTAGGAAGCATGAAAATGGACAAAGAACACTGAGATACCTTAGACATGAGGATACATGATGGGGAAATGGCAAAAGATCAAGAATCCATTCACCAGGTCTGATTGGGAACGAGGTTCTGCTAAGACCTGTTATGGATGATGATGATGATGATGATGATGATGATGATGATGATGATGATGATGATGATGATGATGATGACGATGAACTTGACATTTAAATTCATAACAGGAAAAGTGAAAGGAAGAAGAATAACAAAGACATCTTTTTCAGGTATCCCATCCATTCTTATCATCAAACATGAAGGCATTCATGTTTGTGTGGCTAAGTATGTAAGTTATAAATTTGTTGGCATTAACATTTGTAATAGACATTCACAAGGCAGAATGTTTAGTGAATACACTTCACAAGTTAACTGGTTACATTCAAATATGTACAGAGTAGAAAACAAAAAACAACACCCTTCTTTCGCACAAATACAAGTGAGATCTGCATATACATATATAAGCTTGCTTCTCAGGCTATCACACATTCAGAAGTTTCAACATAACAAGATGGTATAGTCCGGTTTATAAAAAGGGGTTGTAACTTTGCTCGTGTTGCTGTTGTGTGTATGGCTGCATAGGTTGTGAGGTGCCCAGTGGGAGGAGAGGGGCTGGCAGGAGTCCTCCACTAACTGGCTGTGTGAAACCTGGAGAGTTACTAGGGGCCAACTGTGCCATAGGCATCCGTACACCTGCATTTGGAACTTGAAAGGGGTTGTTCTGGCCTACAGTCAATGCAAATGGATTGTTGCCTGAAAAAAAAAAAAAAAAACAGAGATATTTTTTTGGTTAAATAACAACTGAGGAGGTACAACAGATTTAAGTATGGTCTGAAAATTGACTTATTTTATGTATGAATTCAAACACACCACAAAACCATGTCTCCACTACATTAATACTTATATTTTGGTACTGTTTGTTGTGAATGTTTGAAATGTATTGTCTTTCCTTCAGAACAGAACAGTTGCCAACTTCACATCGAAGGCTGTCTCTTGTAAACCCAGTATTTTCTACTTTTCTCCATGATGCAATCCTCATAAACCTCCAGTATTTTCTACTTTTCTCCATGATGCAATCCTTATAAACCTCCAGTATTTTCTACTTTTCTCCATGATGCAATCCTTATTAACCTCCAGTATTTTCTACTTCTCTCCATGAAGGAATCCTCTTTCTAGTCCATCCTTTGATTTTATCTTATTTACACTACTGTCTTCCTCTTGCACATTTGCCTTTCATTTTTTATCCTACATATGACTTAGAATCAAACAACTATGATGATGATATAATCCCCTTAGCAGCCCATAACCAAAGCACAGGTCCTCTAAAGTTATGGACGTGATATATTGAGTATTGTTGTTGACAGATGCATGCAGTGAAAGCAGATTATGTCACAGGTCAGCTAATCTTGGACACTAACAACAGGTGTTCAACTGATGCCTCATGCTGGACACAGTGCTAGCTTGCTTCACACAGTGAATCAAAACAAGGCAGAACAAATTCCAAAAGATACACTTGTACGGAATGTAAATTGTAATACTAGGTCATTGCTAATGACACAAGCGCCAAACTCTCTTCCTTGATACTTTTTAATACCAGCCTAAAACAAATACATTTCAAATATAATGTATTCCCCATTATCTTTTTGTTACCTAAAAAGTACTGGTGAGTTTGAGATGGGAAAATCAACTGAAGCTCAGTGTGGTAGAAGATGGGAAACACATAAGTGTGTGGCAAACACAGCTCTGGATACCAAATATTCACCAGGTTGAGTGGATTGAGTGGACACCTTTGAGTGCCCTATCGAGAGTGCCATAGAGAAGGGTAGTCACTCACTCTAGCAACTTAAATTATTGCTAAAGACTGAGGACATAGTCCAAAGCCATGTAAATATCGAAAGTAAGAGGAAACTACCACATTATTCATCTCAAGACATAACAGCCACAAGAGATACACAAAGATCTGATGGTGAGGCAACCAAGCCTGGCACAACACCTGCATGAACTGGGAAAGAGAACGCAGTCAGAATAGTACAAGTAGTAAATATGGTGACAGGAAGCCTGCTGGTACTACTGTCAATGATCTGCCAATGGGCAGAGAAGACCATAAGAATGGAAACACAAAATGTGAACACCTACATCAAGGAAAACTTATCGTGATCAGTAAAGAACTAGCAAGAAATCAAATTGATATAATGGGAATTTCAGAAGATAGAAAAAGGAGATAGATTTATTTATTTATGGAAAGAAAATGGTGGGCTGAGCAGGACTGGTTTACTCCTGAACACTAAAAGACATCTGGGGCATGACAATGCATGAGGAAAGAGAACTAGCAAAAGATGGAGACTTTTTTTTCCCAGGAGGCCATAGAGATAAAGAAGCTTTGTAAATGACGTACTAAAACAACAAACTACTATTTTTATTGGTAGTGTAAGTAAACAATAATTTATAAACTTTCAAATATTCTGATGTACACACCTTTTATATATAATCTACTAATAATATGTTTGGTATTGTATCAGAAATGACGCATAGTTATTTAACATGGAAATTTAATTGGAGTATTTGAGAAAGTAATACTTATATTAAACAAATCAATGCATATTCAAAAGCAAAACATACTGTTTTCATCAATGAAATATAGAATACAACTGCATGAGAACATTCTCTAAAACCAACAATAAGCTTTTAGGTTTTTTCACTTAATGTAATGTAATTGAATATCGTCAAGAGATATATTACTCTTCATTAATAACAGCTCTTGTACTTTTCTACCACTATCATCTCAACGACAGCACCACATATTCTTAACTTTAAATAGATAGTTCTTCAGGAATGCTGATAGTAATATAACTGAAAATGGATTATAGTATTTCTATAACCGTATTATTAATATTAATGGATAATTATTTCCTGGAATGTCAAACGCAACAAAAATAAAAATTATCAATAATAATAGCAATAAAATTATCAATAATAATAGCGATAGTAATACAACTGGGATATTAATAGTAATATAAGTGATACCACTAGTAATATAATTGGGATGTCAATAGTAATATAACCGTTACCACTAGTAATATAACTGAGATACCAATAGTAATATAACTGGGATGCTACTAGTAATATGACGGATACCACTAGTAGTATAACTGTGATATAAATCATAATATAACATATATATTTAGCAACATTACTGGAATAAGAAGCCAAAGGCAAAGCATGTTCAAGAAGATATTAATGCCAACACATCCAGTGAAGGGAGGATTTTTCTTTGGGAAAGCAGGGATGACGTGGGATTGTATAAAGGTTCATGGAAAATGTAATAAAGAATATATACATACATACATAATTACACATGTAAATTCATTTAAAAAAAACAAGCACACATTTGTAACATTTATGGAGAAATTTAGGCAAGACCATAAAATTATTAGAATGAATATTATATGAATTTTATACACTGTATCTACACATGTTGCTTCACAGTTTCCCTGATTGACTTAATTGCATTGGCTTTATCCCATAAAGTTCAGTCTCACTTTGCAGAGCAGCTAACTGAATGCTGAAAGTGTCTCACAGAGGACAAACCCGGTTGGGAGTGATGAGAGCAATGTTCAGCAATGGGCTTGTTACATGCTGATAATGATGATGGATTATCCCTGAGCTGTAAGCTGACACAAAACAAATTCTCCCTACCCAGTTTTTCCAACCGGGGATTGGGCTATACTGTCATGGTATGCAAAAATCCACTAAACTAACATGGCTTCCATCACCTCACAAGTTACATAGCCACAGCAATTTATCCTCCATGTGACCTGGTTCATAGACTGGCTTATATTCAGCTCATGTATTCGCCGACTTAGCTGTGCTGATAATGTCATGAGTGCAGTCAGATGAGGGCATGTGGTTTTGTCTTGCTAAATAAAACTGGTCACCTATTCCTCCGTGCATTCAGGCCTACAAAATGTAATGGCCTATCACATCACAGACTCATATAAGGAAACCGCTTTAAGACAAATGTATAATTATTCATCCACTTTTAAAGAATTTCAGCTGTTACAAGTACACATACAAACAAACCTTTGGGTGGTGCCCTTGACACCAACTGGTCCAAGTTCACTAAATTTGCATGACCACCTAAAAATGCCTCAGCAGATTTCTTTTTATTCTCCGGCAAATTCTTGTTAAGCGGGTCCAGATCAAATACACTGTTGGTAGATCCATTTGCTTGGCCACCATCTGGGTATAGAGAAGGTCATGATATAGAGAAGGTATCAATGAGCACTTAATTACTGTATGCTGGTGTTTTTTGTTTGTTTTAATAGACAAGGACTTTTCCAGAATCAATTTGTCATTGGGTGGTAAAATAAACTTGTTGCCACAGTGACTTGCAATAATCAGTGTTGTATTATCTTGCTACACACAAGCTCAGCCCAAACTGTCCAGTAGAGGCGTCATGGCTCCATGTCATTGCTACTTCTGTCAGCTGTTAGATCCTTTGGCAGGTCACTTTCTGCAATCACTGCTAAAATGAATAGTCTAAAATCAGTAGAGGCGTCATGGCTCCATGTCACTGAATGAGAAGTTCTCTGTTTTTCTGTGAAACTAAATGCACAGAATGCTCACTAAGGAGACTTTACTAGAGCAGATTAAATGTGACGTTTTTGACAACTTTCCTTATGGTTCAGACTTAACATCAAATTACTACCATCTCTTCAGCAAGGTGAAAGTCTCAAAGGCTACCTAGCACTTTGACACCAACAAACAAAAAGTTCAAGGATGGGGTCAACTACTAACAACAACTAAAGGCTGGAATGAGCTAACATTTAAAAACAGCATTAAAACCCCCAAAAAAAAGAAAAACACTATCCTCAGGATACTTCTTCTTGTGTTCATCCAGCGAACACATCAGGCTTTTGCGGGCATTTGTTGTCTGGGTTAACCTTCCAGGGTCTTCAGGATACTATCTTCAGGAGTGAAGGTAGCAGGCTTGCAGGCCTGGTGGTCATGTTTTCACATTTCCATTGGGATACACATTTTTGAAACTGACCTGGACTCGCATTCAACTCAACTTGAAGGCTACCAGGACATGTCCAGGGAAGTAAAGGTGGTTGTCATGACATTTACCCCACCGTCCATCTAGTGCTCACTGGTTTATAATAAACTATGGAGCTGGCACCATTTACCCAATATGCCTCAAAACATGTCAAAGGTCCTCTACTCCACTACTGCTACTAGCTTCTGGCCACATGATACAATTAGAAACATATGCATATTAGCGCATAACAAACAGAATACAGAAGAAGAGCCAAAAGACATTACACCATTAAAAACTCCTATTTGCAATCAAGCACTAATAGCACAATCAGAAGCAGAATTACAAATCCACATAAATAGCCTAAACAAAGTGTGTAAGGGGGCATAACATGAAAATTAGCATAAGTAAAACAGAGGTAATGACTATAACCAAAGAAGAAAGACTTATAACCAAAGAAGAAGAAAAAACAAGATTCATTTAAAAGAACATCCCCTGAAACAAGTAAAGAGCTTTAAGTAATTTGGAAGTATAATATCATCACATAGCAAATCAGAAGATGAGATTGAAAATAGATGCAATAAGGCAAACCAACTCATTGGACAAATGGCATCAATACTAAAGAACACACACATATCAGTAGATACTTTAAAAAAAGAACTCTACAACACAATCTTCCTTCCAACTCTATGCTACCAATGCTAAAACTGGACAATGACAGAAAAAGTGAAAAGAAAAATTACAACAATGAAAAATCAGATTCCTGAGAATACTCAATGTATAAAGAAGAGAGAAATCAGAAACAAAGAAATCAGGACTAAAGTGGGGGTTATAGCACCGCTAGATTTCATCAGAAAACAGCAAGTTAAATGGTTTGGCCATGTAACTAGGCTACCAACTAACAATATACCACAACAAGCAATGATGTACAGACCAAATGGAACCAGAAGAAAAAGCCGACCATGAAAACGATGGATAGAGAGAATAATAGAATCTGTTGGAATCACGATATATGAAGCCCATAAACAGGCACTCTCCAGCTGTTTATGCTTCACGTCGACACTGCAAGGTACGAGAGGAACAAGATGAGATGAGATGATGATTAGATTAATATTTTGTAACAACTGGAAAGATGAATGGAAACAAATAGGGAAAGAGAAGATCCAGGTTTTATCACGGCATGGAAAATATTCTGTGCTATAGCGATAAGTATAGGCAGTCATAATGTGCCATCTGATAATATCACCAGTCTTGCATCAGGTCCGTATTCTTGTCCTGATTATGCCAGGATAAATACAGAATATGAATTGATATATTCTACTAGAGATCACGAGATGTGGAAGCATGATTGCCCAGGCCAGCTGGCCAGGCACTAGACAACAATGATTATCCTACCTGAAAGAAGATCAAATTCGTCCAGCCCATAAGGTTTGATCGGAGATGTCTCTGCACTACGGGTACCAAGCAGATCAAACTCGCTGTCTATAGTGTTAGCAGATGTTCCGTTGGCGACCGGACCCCTGGGCACTCCGAAGGGATCGAAGCTTCCACCAACATTCTCTTGCTGCAGCGGTGTGGAGGATGAACCACCCCATGCAGATGCCTGAGGAACGGGGCTAGTACTCGACCAAGCACCTGTGTCGTGAGGGAAATGAGAGCAATGGGGTGGATGGAGCAGGAAAAAGTGTACATTCATGTAAATAAACACCAAATTCAATCAGTGTCATCTGCACAATGAAGGTCAGCTGAAATGAATCTTAACCACTTTGAACTTCTGCATATAGGAATATCCCCCCCCCCCCCTTTCATGTCGTTTTGTAGTAGTAAGTGTGATGTGTGACACAAGTTAGTTGCATATCCTTTATTTACAGGACGTAGCTAGCAGTTAACCCAGGAATTTTTTGGCTGTTTGTGATTCCTGAGAAAGTTTACGTTCAGTAGTTTGCCATTGTTTTCTGAACGACCGGCACCCACACCATTTCATAAAAAACATATGTCGGTCTGCTGCTAAATCTCCCACAGCTGTGTTTCCAGCATAGCTCCTTCGCCATGGAGAGGGTGGAGTTGTACAGTAAGTGAGCTATAATATGGGTTGTACAGTAAACAAGCAATAAGTGTAATACTACTTGCATACAGTGCAGTAAATCAGCACTAAGAGTAATATTCATAATATAATAAATCAGCTATAATGCAGATTGTACTGTAAATCATCAGTATGTATAATACTAGTAGTAGGATATATCAGTAGTAGGATATATCAGCAGTAAGTATAATACTGGTTGTACAATAAATCAACAGTAAGTACAGGAAGGCCCCTGTTAATGTCGGGGTTACGTTCTAGGAAAACGCGACTTTAAGTGAAACGACGTATAGCGAAACATTATTTCCCATAGAATCAAATGAAATACAGTGTATTATGCAATGTTTATTTTGATGGTTGTTGATATTTATTGGCTAAATAGAGGTGGGTTGGAGGGCGAGTGGTAGAATTATTGGGACATAGAGGCATTAAAACCACGACTCGCTCCAAAACTATCATCAGCACTACTAGTAGTACTGCTCTCGACCACTTTCTTAGCTAGATCTTCATAGATAGACTTTGCTTTCTCCTGGATAGCCATCTTGCTCACAAGCATATTCCATTGGTTCTGGTCTTCAATCCAGACGGCCAATAGTGACTTCCATGTTCTCCATAAGAGTACTTCTGGTATGAGTGATCTTGGAAGCACTCAAAGGGGTTACATTTTTAGCACCTTCTTTGATTTTGTCAGCACCTGCACAAATTGTCCTTACCATGGTTGGAGGTAAACCATGGACTTTACCAATATCAACAGCCCAATCACCAGCCTCAAAACGACGTAACACATCTAACTTCATCGTAAGAGTTTTTACTGGTTCTCTTACAACCAGACACACTATCAGCTCTTATTGTGCGCTTTGAACTCATGATTATGGGTGATTACACAATAAAATCCTAGGAAAATGCACTGCAAAAGATGTAAAATGGCGATGTTAAAGCAGCATAGCAACACAGGTGATGATGTTATAGCGGAACGTAGCGACGTAAAGTGAAGTTTTGTCCCATTGTGACAACGACATTATAGCGAAACGACGTAAACCGAAGCGACGTATAGCAGGGCCTTCCTGTATAATAATAATTGTACAGTAAATCAACAGTAAGTATAATAATGGTTGTACAGTAAATCAGCAGTAAGTATAATACTGGTTGTACAGCAAATCAATGGTAAGTATAATATTGGTTGTACAGTAAATCAACAGTAAGTATAATATTGGTTGCACAGTAAATCAGCAGTAAGTATAATATTGGTTGTACAGTAAATCAGCAGTTAAGTATACTACTGGTTGTACAATAAATCAGCAGAAAGTATAATATTGGTTGCACAGTAAATCAACAGTAAGTATAATACTGGTTGTACAATAAATCAGCTGTATGTATAATACAATTTATACAGTAAATCAGCAGTAATATATATTAGTTGTACAATAAATCAGCAGTAGTATATAATAATGGTTGTACAGTAAATCAGCTGTATGTATAATACTGTTTGTTCAGTAAAACAGCAGTATGTATAATACAGGTTGTGCAGTAAAATAGCAGCAACCATAATAAAGTGGCTGAAGGGGTGAATCAAAGCCAGGACGTGATACAAAATATAAAATAGGATTAGGAGAAGGGTTTGGGATTGCAGCAGCAGTGGAATGTGTGTAAGAAAGTCACTCACAATAGGCACTTATAATGTAAATACTTATATAATATATAACACAGACAAACTATCTTAAGAGCAAGTCAAAAGTAGTCAAAAACAATTTTTCTTTTAAGTTCTGCTATTCTTCTTCTAATTTACAGGCACTGATTAGCCACTCACAGAAGATAAAGAGAAAATAAACAGAAATCAGAGGACATGCTAGACAAGAGAAAAACTGAAATGCACACACTGAAAGGAATACAAATTAAATATGTAAAAATGATGACAGGTACATGTTTAAAGACCATGTGTACTTTGATATGTGACAATTCAAACACCATGTTCATTAGTAAGGTCTATAAATGGTATAATACCAGGCCTCTGGGGTTTCTTCAGCAACTGATTCTCTTGTCAAGTTTCCTATCATTATGTCTATCCTGCCCTATGAAAGCTCATACATACTTAAAATGTCCCTATGCTGTTCAATAGTTTCTGAAGTGATTTATTTTACTTTATTATTTAGTACTGCTTAACTGATTTACCGTACACAAGATAATTTATTAAATACTGTCGTGATTTTGGCAACTGGTAGTGTAATGGCTAGTACACTCATCAGCTGGGCCACTAGACCTCAGTTCAAACCTCCTCAGGGCTGAAGGGCAAGGATTTTTTTATGGTGCACGTGGCTCTGGGGTCAATCCAGCCTCATTAAAAACTGGCACCAGAAAATGTTCTGGAAAGTTAAAGGTGGCCATGTGATACTGACCATATTTACCCATTGTGCGGTTTAAACTGACAGGCCTAGCACCATTTCCCAAAAATGCCACATGGCATGGAAAAGGAGTCTTTATAAAATGTATTTGGTTGCAGTGTTATGTGTTTTTAAACCTTGCCACACTTCAGCCATATTGTTACACTATGATAAAATAAACCAGATAAATGGTATTTGGTCGTAGTACTAAAGTATATTGAAACCTTGCCACTTCAGCCATATTGTTACACTATGACTAAACAGGCCAGAGTTTTCAACATATATAGATAAAATGGTTTTTTTTAAAAGAACAATAATAGGAGACGACTTCTGGAGCATGATGCAGGGGCCAGGCAACACCACAGTGGATACAGATCATTAAAGACACCTTGGGCTGGGAAATACATGAGGTGGAGGAACTGGCAATGGATCAGGAGTCTTTCCCGCGGGTTGTGATGACAGTGAAGTTCTGCAAAGGATCTGATGATGACGACAGATAAAGATAGCTGGTTCCAAAATGGCATACTTACCATTAGAAGTTGACAAAATATCTGATAACTCCTATGTAGCATGATCCTAATGGGAAAGTGGAAAATGCAAATAAGCAACAATAAATACGGAACAAAACATACTCACCAGCACTGGCCTGAGGGTTTGAGGCACTAACAGGCATTCCCCAAGGATCAGTGCTTGGTGGTGCAGGAGCTCGAGAACTTGCACTGGCAGAAGATCCGTGCACAGGGGAGTAGGCTGGGGACTGTAAACCAGCCGCTCCACTAGAACCCCAAGGATCAGCTGGTACTGTCTGAGATGACCTGGGCAGTGGGCCGCCCCATGGGTCGGCAGACTGGCTGGACTGAAGGGATAGACCCCAAGGGTCTGAAGCATGAGCTCCAGATGTGCTTGACCCAGCCAAGTCCAATAGTGTTCCTGGCAGTGAACTATCCTGGTGAGGACAATGTGTATTCCTGGGCATGTTAAAACTACAGCAACAACGCATCAAAACTGCTAAACTCATGTGCCAGCCAGTTACACTCAGCCCTAGCAAAGATTATACCTCATCTGTTCCAGACATTGCTTTCTTCTTCATCTATTCCTTTAAGAACTATAGAAGATTTAGGATTAGGTTCATGCATTCTATGACCAAATACCATACCCCTCCATTTGTCCTGAAAAAGATTTTGCCTGCGTTATGTCTCTTTGTCAGGTTGCAAAAATATCTGTGCTTTTCTGTTGACACAACCGGCTTCAGTTCGATATTTTTATGTGACTGGATTTGCCTTTCGTTCTTGATTCCAACCATCACTGAGACTGCAGTGACACAGCCTTGGTTTAAGACTATGACACAGAGGTGAAGCAGTCAAGCTATTATTCACAGACTGCATTAATCTCTTTTGCTGCTTCTTCAGCCGCAAACTGGTTAACAAGGTATGAAATGTTGTGAACAAGACAATACGTATGTTCTGTCGTAATCTACACCAGGGCATATAATGTGGACTTACTTTTTAAAGTAACAGCACATCAGAACTTCCCTCTTTTGTTATGTGACGGGAAGTTCCCATTCTGCATAATACCACAGGAGTGTTACATACTTTGGAATGCACACACATATTAGGCCAAAGCATTATAAGGGTCTAGTAACTAGCCTATTTTATCACCTTTCCCCACCTCTCATGGGTTCAATCCCCAGCTGGGCAATTTTGAATTTGTAAAATTTGACCTAGGCTCTCAAGTCAACCCAGCCTAAAATGGATACCAAGAACGCCTTGGGAAGTAAAAGTGACCGGCAGCATCCCGACTACACCACCCTTTGAGTGCTAACTCGTCTGTACAAATATAGGTCTATCACCATAAGGCGCAAAAAGGGTCCTCTACTTTACTAACAGTTATCCAATTAGGGCACCTCCAAGAAATAATAACCTGGAATATATCAACCCAACACCAAGAAACCATAGTGGCAATTAATCTGGCCTTAAACCTAACACCAAGATGCCATAATGGCAATTAATCTGGCCTTACTATTTTTTTCTGAACATATGGATGATGCGTAAGCCCAAAACAGGAACTATAAAGTCATTGATGTGGAGAGTGATAGCATCTATTGTGGTCAAAAGATCAAGCCAGTTACTTGCTTAGCATACATAAGTAAAGTTTGTTGCATATCCTTTAAAGGATGTTGCAGTCAACTCCAGCATTTTTTGCGATTTCTTGGCAAGTTGAGTTCAGTAGCTAGCCATTCCTTTCTGAACAACTGGCTTTCATACCATTGTATGAAAACCAGTGCAAGTCGTCTGCTGCCAAACCGCCTGCATCTGTGTTTCGAACACGGTATAAGGAATTTCAAACTGCGTCAGTAACCCCTTTGCCACAAAGCTGCCAGATCATTCTCTACTTCTCCTGTGATAGTTCTGAGTTTCTACATATATAAACACACACATGCATCATTTCTTTGTCTCCATGAGAGATACAGAGAGAGGAGAGAAATGAACAAATGCATGCATGCACACACAAAGCAAATGAACATAATGATGGCACAGCTGAAAATACAATTGATGTACAAATAACGCAGTTTGTGCAGTGGTACTGTAATAAATAAAATGGATAAAGCTAACCAGACAGTAAAATTAAACACAACTACAACTTGAACAAAGGACAGCAACATACTATTCTGCCAATTGACAGTATGATCAATGTAAAAACATTGATGGCAGATAATTCTCTACTACTTCTCCTGTGATGGTTCTGAGTTTCTATTTCTTCACTCAAGCAAAACATAGCAGCTAGTTCAATGGCCTACCAAACTAGGGGTCTGGGTCTGCAAGTTTTTAGGAGACCTTTGTTGGTTGTTACTGGAGCTCCAGTGTTGGTGCTCTGTGTGAGGAATGTTGGTCAGCCACTGCAGAAAGTGACTGAGCCATGTGGGATAAACTAGGGCCAATGAAGTCAATCTTCCTGCCTTTAAGTAATTTTTTTAAAACACTACTGATATTCTGCAACCTGATACTTGAGATATATCATCCTCTTCTACTACCTCTGGCTTCTGATTTCTACAGACATTTTCTTGGGTTTACCATCCCTAGCCTCCCACTGTTCCCAGTCTACCTATAACAGCATGCTTCTGTGGCTGGCTCTGTCTGGTTCCCACACAGTGAACTGTTAAGGCTTAGAAGACCCTGCCAGCATCTACGAGGGAGCTTCAAATGAAATCCTTAAAAGTGTAATAAAAATTACAATAACCATACCATTGTCTTGTAACCTGCCAATATTGTTAAGGATGGCAAGAGTGTTAAGCACATTACATCACGGTGCAGATGAACACAGTGACGTCATACGGTTTAAAGATGGCTGTCCAACTTTTGACATTCACCAAAAAGGAACAGAATTCTGTTATCTCTTTTTTGATCAGTGAAGTGGTGAAACCTATAGATATTTATCGGCAAATGAAAGTCCAGTATGGTGATGGATGCTTGTCAGTCCAGCAAGTATGAGTGGAGTAGGACGTTTTAAAACTTTTTGGTTCAATGAAGAGGTAGAGCAGATGGTGCATGAGTGGTTACATATGAGACCAAGAGAATTTATTTCTATATTAATCCAAGCACTTTTATCGGCGCTGGAGGACTTGCATTGAACGCAGTAGTGATAACATTGAAAAATTATACATTTGTTCTTTACTTTTTCAGAATATATTCACCGAAACAAAAACCCACGTAAGGTTTTCATTTGAAGGCCTCTCATACATTACTGTCAGTATAGCACAGTGTCACTGACAAGGTTTTTATTTGAAGCCCCTTTGTACATTACTGTCAGTATAGCTCAGTGTCATAGACAAGGTTTTCATTTGAAGCCCCCTCGTACACTACTGTTGGTAGGGCTCAGTGTCAAATGACAAACACAAACCCATCTACTGTTGCAAGCTAGAGATATCCAGGAAAAGATATATGATCTTCACATTTTACCCCAAGGTTGCAGTCATCATCATCATCATCATCATTTAGCATGATCTTTGCTGAAAGATACCTCTTTACAGGGAGCTGTGTTATCATATTGGTTAGACACTCGCCTACAAGCCTGGCGGAAATGGGCTTGATCCATATTGGGAGGAATTCTAATGCTTTTACTTGACCTGGGCTCCCAGGTTATCTAGTCTAAAATATGTACTAGAAAATATCTTGAGAAATAAAGGTGGTCGACATCAGGCTGACCACATCACCCACCAAGTGCCAACTGGTCCAAAACAATTTGGGTCTTGTATAATATACCGTGGTGCTGCGTAAAAGGGTCCCTTACTTACGTGACGACTGACTCTATTTACTGCCCACCAGAAACACCCTTGATCCTTCACGAGCTCCCATGATTCGTGCCCAGGAAATCTTTTAAAATCCTATGTCCACCATTGTGTTGGTCTGCCCCTGCCTCATTTCCCAGGAGCCATGCCTTCCATTACTGATCTTTCTAAAGCAGTGGTTCTCAACCTTTTTTGGCCCATGCCCCCCTTTACCATATGTTCAGAACGTCACTTCCCCCCTTTCAAATTTTCTCCCTATAAATCCCCCCCCCCCCCCACTCTTAAACAGTTTAGATAAAAATGGAAGCTAAATTTATAACACATACTAGAACAAGTCTAGACATCTACATAAAACGTGATTTGCGGGTCTACTTACGTTATAAACGAATTTCATTAGGGCAAGAAGTACAGAACTGTAAAATTTGGAGGGAAAAACAATATCAAGTTACTGGTTCTTGTATTAATGCGATCTTGAAATAATTTTAATTCCTCCCCTGGAACCCCCCCCCCCCCCTTCCAGGAGGGGGGGGGGGAATTCCCCACCGGTTGAGAACCACTGGTCTAAAGCCCTGCGATGTTTGATGTGACGAAAGTATTTTAGTTTCCCAGACATGATGCTTTTTATGAGCCAGTTTACTTCTGAGAACTGGCAAAATGTCAGTATTTTGTTCTTTCCAAACCACGTATTACAAGAATTGTTCTGCAACATTTGGGTTCAAATGCCTAAATGATCTTCTTTAGTGTTTGTGAAATATGCAATAAGTCACTATTGTTGAATGTAATAAAGAGAGTGTTAAGTGCTATATAGAACCTGTTTTGCTGTATAGCAGTAAATCTTGGAATGTAAATGAACAAATTAGGAAGAACTTGGAGGCAACAGAGATGTGGTTCCTGAGACGAATGTTACAAATTCCTTGGACTGCCAGAGTAACTAATGATGATTGCCTGAAAGAGGCTAATGAAACTTGAACATTATATACAACAATAAGAAAGAGACAAACAGCTTTATTTGGTCATGTGATAACACAAGGGGTTTTGGAGAACATCGTGACGACTGGAAAGACCAAGGGGAAGAGAGGAAGAGGCAGACCAAGAAAAATGATGCCGGATGGATTGAGACGGTGGCATGGAGGAATATCATTAGGAGAGTTGATCCAGAATGCCAAAGAATGAGCTTTATGGAGATAACTGAATGCCTATGCCAGCTGGCAGGGCACTCGATGATGATGATGATGATGATGATGATGATGATGATGATGATGATGATGATGATGATGATGATGATGATGATGATGTTGATGATGATGATGATGAGTGTTGTGAAATGGTCCATGATTCACAACCATATGTTGCCACAGGAAAGATGTGTGTTCTCGACATTTTTACCGTTTTTGATTGCTAGTGTTGTGACATAGGTTCCTCAAGCTGTTTAATGAGGATGCGGTTGCCAAGTTTCAACTGGACACACAAACATACTAACTATATGTATTATACATCCATTTTGATTATAGACCCCACCCAGACACCATGTTGTTTACTGAAACCAGAATTCAACATTTATCATTCATTCATTCATTCCTTTTCATTCATTCATTCATTCATTCATCTCTCTCTCATAACAAACGTCTCCGGAAAACTTCTGTCATGAGCAAGATATCCCGCCTCCGATACACCCATATGGAGATCATCCGCAACAACCTGCACCCATCTTCTCTTTGGCCTTCCTGTTCCTTTCTTCCCAGGCATTTTTTTTTGCATATCCTTTACAGGACATCGCTGTCAATACCAGCATCTTTCAGCTGATTGTTGATTTCCTGGCAAGATTACGCTCAGTAGTTTGCCATTGCTTTCTGAGCGACTGGTTCAATATCCCGTAAGTTACGGATACGGAGAGAACCGCTACCAATTCTCACGCGTCATGTTACTTACGAGAGTATACGAGATTATGGAGAAAGTCGTGTAACCTCTAGACCAGAGAGACTGGCCCAGGCATATACCTCTCCATTATTGTTCTCTCCAAATTTTTATGGCGTTTCAAGTGACAAAATTATTTCAATTTTCTTTGTTTTATCGTCTTTAGTAGCCGACCTTCTTCAATATTCAGATCTTGTCACATATGGATGCTTTTGTTCTTTTCTGTATTCAAGATATTAAACATTACTCATACGTAAACAAGGAAATATAACACAGAAATACAGCAGAAATGTTTACTCACATTTTTTGCTTCCTCTTTGCTCTGCTCAATTGCCATCTGCAGCTTGATGTCATCTGATTTCTGTTTGCGAACAGCTTCTTCATGTTCTTCTTTGCTCATTGCCAGAGCCAGCTGTAACTGCAACTCCTCTTCTCCTGCCGATGAAGGACGTGCACATTCTATCTCTGAAGGGGTGCCTGCACTTCCACTACCAGGTGAGGCTGAGCCAAGATGAAGTAAACAAACAAATCAATTACCTACCCTTCAATTCTTTCCTTAATTGATTAATCATATGACAAATACGCCGTAAGAATGTGAAGCCAGAGGATTTCACATATATTCAGGCACAGCATTGTGAGATGAGATCATCATCTCCCTCCCTTGTGACCTTTCCTTAAAGAGAAATCTCTGTTTACTATTTCTTTTTGTCACTGTTGAAGAGTTACACAAGATGTCCAGACTTGATTTCACAGTTACTAAGTATGTTGGTCAAGAGTTACATGAGATGTTCAGACTTCACAGTTACTGAGGCTCGTTAGTTAAGAGATACATGAGCTGTCCAGCCTTGACTCCACAGTTACAGTGAAATGTGGTAAAAAGTTACATGAGATGCCCAGAATTGATTTAACAATCACTGGGATTGTTCAAGGTTCATGTGAGATGTCCAGAAAAACTTCAGTTACTGGTCAAGAATTACATGAGATGCCCAGACTTGACATCACAGTTACCAAGAGATTGTGATCAAGTGTTACATGAGATGCATAGACTTGATTTTACTCCACTGTGGGATGTGTCAAGAAGTATATAAAGTCAAGCATATAATATATTTTAAGTTTACAATTTACAGTTTCACAGTGTTTGCAATTGCAAATCCTGATGAAAATTATAGAAATTTCAATGAAACATAATAATATGAAATTGAGAATCAATATTGTTGCATTGGAACTCAGTAACCAATGAGTTCTCATGATGGAACCAGTGGCAGCCTGACTGAACTAGTGGCAGCCTGATGGAACCAGTGGTAGCCTGAAGGAACCAATGGCAGCCTGATAGAACTCCTGCCTGCCTTACACACAGGGTACCAGCTCCCTGCTCTATACTCACATCAGCATCTCCAGATGTGGATGTTGTTTTGATGCACTTCCTACTTGATCCCAGAGAACTTTCACAACTGCCTTCTCATAATATGGCTACCCAAAGGAGTTTCAGGAACCAGTCTATCAGCATGTTCATTTTCTTGCACACCCGTATGTCCTGGGCAGAAAATGCATATGCACTTGATGAAACATTATATGCATACCCTGCTCAACCGTAACATTTTGAAAAAAGTCAGAAGCAGAATATCTGGACATGTCACAGATAATAATACCAAAGAAACGAGGATAAGAACAAACTACTAATACAAATGTATCAATGCCCATCAATTGTCAGTGACAATCAAGCCAATTAAGAAGATTTGTAGAAAGAATGGATGCAGACAGAGACAAACATGGCATACACTAAGCAAACACAAAGTTAGGCAAAGTGGGTGTCACAATGAAGATGCAGAGGAGTGAAATCATCAAGGATAGAAAGAAATGGAAATGCTCGATCTTGCAGCAACAACAAAAAACTCTTATAGGCTAGGGTAATCACAGAAGAAGTATCATCGTAAGCATAACACAATAATTGCCTTGAGCAGATTGTCCAAAAATTAAAAGTTAATACTAAAGTTACAGAGCCGGCTCCGTGGCAAAGTGGTAACGGACACAGTTTGTAATACGGCATACCATATTTGAAACCGGCTGCGGGTGATTTGGCAGTAAACCGCCCTGCGTTGTTTTTTTTTTATAAAATGGTATGGGTGCTGGTCATTCAGAAAGCAATGGCAAACTACTGAACGTAAACTTGCCTGGGAATCACAAACAGTCAAAACATGTTGGGGTTGACTGCTATGTCCTGTAAAGGATATGCAACTAACTTAACAGAGCTTTATGTAATCAACAACATTATATATAAAACAGGCTCATTAACAAATATGCTAAAAGATAATAAATACATCTACAGCTTTACAAGATTTTTAAAAAAACTGAAAGAACTAAAACAAACTTACAGTCTGGATATCCAAACGATTCTTGGTAGCCACCTGCTGTTGGGCTGCCACCCATTCGAACCTGCAGAGCGAAGATAAATTCAAAAAGTTAGCATCTGAATAATGGTATTAATAACAGTAAACAAACATGCGATTAACTTAAGAAGATAAAGGAATAAATAGAGACCGGACACACTGCACTTGTCAGCCGCCATAAAACTGCTTGCTCTACTCTACAAGACGAAGCATGATATGACAGCAGAGATTAAGTTCACTGGGTAAACTTAAGTGAGTCATTAAATCATAACACAAGAAGTTTTCCTGCCTGGTGCAGTGGTCTCTAGCACGACATACCGGTGAAGGTGACTAGATCACCATAAGATTCTGTCTAATAAACAGATGATGCTGCTAAAGAAGTTATTGCCCCGTTTTCTTTCATAATCAAAAAGTCATTGTGGCACTATACTCCCAATGCAAAATATTAGGGATGTTCATTTGAAACCCGTTCCAATGGCTTTATTACAAAAGCATGAAAGAAACATTAACAGGTGTGGTAGCATTAAACAAAGCATTCATTTTGAATGAATTATGCACCATGGGTTGGTCAGAAGAAGTCGCCGTAGGCATTCAGGCAAGCATCCCCTTGCTTAGGTAGGCGGCAAATGCCATTCGCAAAAAAGGATTGTGGTTACTCACTGAACCAAGTGTTTACCACATTCGTTATGTCTGCATCTGTGTGAAATCGTTGCCCTTTGAGAGCTTTTTTTAGAGGTCCAAACAAATGAAAATCACATGGTGACAAATCAGGACTACAGGCTGGATGAATTTCACACTTCTTCCTTGCTAATGCTAAGATTATTTCAAGATGGTGTTAATACATGAACCGATTACTTGATATTGTTTTTCCCTCCACACTTTAAGGTTCTGTACTTCTCACCCTTCTGAAATACATTTTATACCGAAAGTAGACCAACAAATCATGTTTTATGTAGATGTCTAGACTTGTTCTAGTATGTGTTATTAAATTTAGCATCCATTTTTACATATACTCTGTGTGTGTGTGTGTGTGTGGGTGGGTGGGGGGGGGGGGTTATAGGGAGCAAATACGAAATGAAGGGGGGGGGGGGGGGGCGACACTCTGAAACTATGGTGAAGGGGTGCACAGGAAAAAAAAAGGTTGAGAACCTCTGATATAGCAGGAGAATACTGCTGCATCATTACCCCCAACTATATGTGAAATGTTAACAGACTTATATACATAACAGGATGTAAATTAATGTGTCCTGTTGTTGTTGTTTTCTTTTCCACAGATGATTGATTTTCCCAGAATTCTTCTGCCTTTCATCTCTCAATGGGGGGCTCTCAACGAACTTAAGCCTTTTGAAGGCTTGTTCATGATTGGCTGGATTTGCAGCTTTAGTTTTCTACATATTGAGGCAGCCAGTCCCACACCACTTCTTCATGGTTGCCTGTTACGACTCTTACATTGTAGGTTATAGCATTGCTATTCTTTGCTTCTCTTATGGCCACAGTAACACACATCCTAAATTCTATAGAGGTATTAATTTGCAAATGAGTGTAGTAAGATCTGCTATCACAGGTAAAGAACTATGCCATTAGAAGACAGATCTGTATTCCTCTGATAAACATACCACCAACATAGATATAAGATAACAGCAAACATATAATGTCTGGAAAGTCATATAAATTGAACTTCCTTTGGGCTTAGCAAATGTGAGGTATATACCAAATTATGTTAACGTTTTTCTCCTTTCTTCATGTATTATTAAAGTGTAAAAGTCAGTTTTAGCATAATTATATTGACTTGTAATTATTCTGATATTTGAATAACGAAGACACAAACAATAGATTGCACGATTTATTGCCTGGCATATTTCGCTGCATCTCGTCAGGTACATACTGCAGAACTCACACAACTTACGTGAAATTAACTAGATAAATCCTTCAAGTTGAAATATACACAATTTCGCACAGTAATGTCGATTGTCTACCACGGTAATTTTAAGCTGACTAACATGTCTTTCTGTTTACACAATTCTGGCTTGCGTTGATAGATCATAATTGCTTCTGCAAATTTTAACAAGCGAGTATTCTGTGTTCTAAACAACACGCGAAATGCAGTCTCTCTGGACACAACATGGCGACTGGCAACAATGTGCTTGCCGATTGAAGACGCCGGGAGCTTCCGGTGTGTCGGCTCCTCGTGGCTATCATCTCCTGTGTGTTGTATCTTGTTGACCCATTGAGGTATGTGTTCTAACACCCGTTTGTTAAGCTGTCTCTCCGTTCGGCCAATGTAAACGGCCTGGCATCTACATGTGAATTGGTAAATACAATTGTTTGTGGCGTACAGAGGAACAGGCTCTTTGACTGTTGGTGTAGGAATGGGTACGGTTTTACATCTAATGACTGGAGTTGCCGCACAGAATGTTTGACCTACTGCTGTAGTAAGCCGGTCTTGTAGACGTTGCATTACGTCATCCCCTCGAAAGGTTAGCTGGATGAATACCTTGAGTTTAGGGACTGTAGTTACGTCTGCTTTGGGTTTGGGCTGTTGGCAATGGCGCTTTATAAATCCTGTGGAGTACCCATTCAGGTTTAAGACATTCTTCAGAGTTTCAAATTCCTCTGTCAGTGTGTCCTGGGTGCATATCTTTCTAGCACGGTCAAACAAGGTCCGTACTAAGCCCCGTTTGTACTGGACAGGTGTGAAGCTCTGAAAATTTAGGTATTGGCCAGTCCATGTTTCTTTGCGATACACCGATCTTTGAATTGTGCCGTCTGCTCTACGTCTCATTAGAATATCTAGGAACGGTAACGCTTCGTTGTGTTCGTGTTCCATAGATAGAGAGATGTTTTTATGCGTCTTGTTCATTGTGGCCTGAAACGATGTTGCTTGTAGCTCGTCTGTGGTGATGATTAGTATATCGTCCACATAACGCCGGTAAAAGGCCAAGTTGTTGATGTCTGAGGATCTCTTTTCTTCTAAGTGTGCCATGAAGATGTCCGCTAGAATAGGACCAAGAGGACTCCCCATGGCCACTCCGTCAATTTGGCGGTATGACTTAGTTTGAAAATTGAATAGGATGTTGGCGGTACATAGTAGTAGTAGCCTCTCCAGAATAGGTGTTGGTATGCCTAATTTTAGTTGTTTGTCTTCAATGCGTTCCCTTATTATTTTCACTGTCTCCTCTAATGGAACGTTAGTGAATAGGGAGGCTATATCCATGGATGCCATGTGTTTGTTATTTATGTCCATAGTATCCAATAATTCCACCAGTTGGAATGTATCTCTGAGTATTTTTGGATCGAAGGACTGTCGTACTGGTTTTAACATTTCGGCTAACCATCTCGCCATTCGGTGTTGTGCAGAGTTAACCATGGACAGGATAGGTCTTAGCGGGATGCCGGGCTTGTGAAGTTTGGGTAGACCGTACATCTGAGGAGTGTGCGAGCCGCGTGGTGTGAGCGTTTTTGCAGTGGCCTCACTGATGAGTCCCGCATTCACAAGTGACTGGATCTCTTTCCTCATTATAGCATCCAGGTCCTCCGACTTGTTTACTTTTTGATCTATCCTGAATTTTGATTCGTCTGACAATATTACATCCATTTTTCTCTGGTAATCTGACCTATCCTGTCCATGGTTAACTCTGCACAACACCGAATGGCGAGATGGTTAGCCGAAATGTTAAAACCAGTACGACAGTCCTTCGATCCAAAAATACTCAGAGATACATTCCAACTGGTGGAATTATTGGATACTATGGACATAAATAACAAACACATGGCATCCATGGATATAGCCTCCCTATTCACTAACGTTCCATTAGAGGAGACAGTGAAAATAATAAGGGAACGCATTGAAGACAAACAACTAAAATTAGGCATACCAACACCTATTCTGGAGAGGCTACTACTACTATGTACCGCCAACATCCTATTCAATTTTCAAACTAAGTCATACCGCCAAATTGACGGAGTGGCCATGGGGAGTCCTCTTGGTCCTATTCTAGCGGACATCTTCATGGCACACTTAGAAGAAAAGAGATCCTCAGACATCAACAACTTGGCCTTTTACCGGCGTTATGTGGACGATATACTAATCATCACCACAGACGAGCTACAAGCAACATCGTTTCAGGCCACAATGAACAAGACGCATAAAAACATCTCTCTATCTATGGAACACGAACACAACGAAGCGTTACCGTTCCTAGATATTCTAATGAGACGTAGAGCAGACGGCACAATTCAAAGATCGGTGTATCGCAAAGAAACATGGACTGGCCAATACCTAAATTTTCAGAGCTTCACACCTGTCCAGTACAAACGGGGCTTAGTACGGACCTTGTTTGACCGTGCTAGAAAGATATGCACCCAGGACACACTGACAGAGGAATTTGAAACTCTGAAGAATGTCTTAAACCTGAATGGATACTCCACAGGATTTATAAAGCGCCATTGCCAACAGCCTAAACCCAAAGCAGACGTAACTACAGTCCCTAAACTCAAGGTATTCATCCAGCTAACCTTTCGAGGGGATGACGTAATGCAACGTCTACAAGACCGGCTTACTACAGCAGTAGGTCAAACATTCTGTGCGGCAACTCCAGTCATTAGATGTAAAACCGTACCCATTCCTACACCAACAGTCAAAGAGCCTGTTCCTCTGTACGCCACAAACAATTGTATTTACCAATTCACATGTAGATGCCAGGCCGTTTACATTGGCCGAACGGAGAGACAGCTTAACAAACGGGTGTTAGAACACATACCTCAATGGGTCAACAAGATACAACACACAGGAGATGATAGCCACGAGGAGCCGACACACCGGAAGCTCCCGGCGTCTTCAATCGGCAAGCACATTGTTGCCAGTCGCCATGTTGTGTCCAGAGAGACTGCATTTCGCGTGTTGTTTAGAACACAGAATACTCGCTTGTTAAAATTTGCAGAAGCAATTATGATCTATCAACGCAAGCCAGAATTGTGTAAACAGAAAGACATGTTAGTCAGCTTAAAATTACCGTGGTAGACAATCGACATTACTGTGCGAAATTGTGTATATTTCAACTTGAAGGATTTATCTAGTTAATTTCACGTAAGTTGTGTGAGTTCTGCAGTATGTACCTGACGAGATGCAGCGAAATATGCCAGGCAATAAATCGTGCAATCTATTGTTTGTGTCTTCGTTATTCAAATTCACTACGGGAAAACATTGTTTTGAATTTCTCAAACGTCGCCTCCCATTACCAACTGTGAAGCGATTAGATGGATTACTCAAGCTGAAGTGTAAGATATCGCTACAGGATTGTCGATTGAGATTTCTCGAAGAATGCCTAAGGACGGGGATATTTCCTCACCGGTATTTCAGATCTCTGAGGACGGACAGAATATGTCCGACAAGAAAAAACCTGAGACGACTGACAAAAAACCAGATAGAAGAAACCCAGTCCAAGCTGGCCAACTTGAAGCGCACACACAGTTCTGCCTACTACGTCACCCAAGAATTGAGTTTGTATGGCTACTTGAAGTTCACGAAATTCTGTACAGAAGCAGTGTACAAGGTGAAAATCGCAGAGAATGCTCGCCTCAACAAATCACTGAGCACTGAAAAGGTAACAACGTCAGTACTAGACAACCCAGAGAAGTATGTGAGGAACTTATCGTCATACGTACTCAACAACATTGAAACAGAGGCCCTTGCATACGGATTAAAATTATGCATAAAGCCTAAACACATCAATCGTGTTGAGTCGCAAGCACAGTTTGAAATGTTGTTTGATCAAGTCTCCAAGTTATCACCTACCTCTGCTGATTCGGTCGGGTGGCTGAAGGCCAAACTGGTAGATTTAGAACACCAGTATCGCACAACACCCTCTAAACAGACGTGTCCGCTGACCAACGAACACCTTACTGCCTTAAAAGCCTTAAAGGCTAACAAAACCCTCGTCATACTGAAACCTGACAAAGGGAGCGGTACAGTACTGATGGACATGTCAGATTACCAGAGAAAAATGGATGTAATATTGTCAGACGAATCCAAATTCAGGATAGATCAAAAAGTAAACAAGTCGGAGGACCTGGATGCTATAATGAGGAAAGAGATCCAGTCACTTGTGAATGCGGGACTCATCAGTGAGGCCACTGCAAAAACGCTCACACCACGCGGCTCGCACACTCCTCAGATGTACGGTCTACCCAAACTTCACAAGCCCGGCATCCCGCTAAGACCTATCCTGTCCATGGTTAACTCTGCACAACACCGAATGGCGAGATGGTTAGCCGAAATGTTAAAACCAGTACGACAGTCCTTCGATCCAAAAATACTCAGAGATACATTCCAACTGGTGGAATTATTGGATACTATGGACATAAATAACAAACACATGGCATCCATGGATATAGCCTCCCTATTCACTAACGTTCCATTAGAGGAGACAGTGAAAATAATAAGGGAACGCATTGAAGACAAACAACTAAAATTAGGCATACCAACACCTATTCTGGAGAGGCTACTACTACTATGTACCGCCAACATCCTATTCAATTTTCAAACTAAGTCATACCGCCAAATTGACGGAGTGGCCATGGGGAGTCCTCTTGGTCCTATTCTAGCGGACATCTTCATGGCACACTTAGAAGAAAAGAGATCCTCAGACATCAACAACTTGGCCTTTTACCGGCGTTATGTGGACGATATACTAATCATCACCACAGACGAGCTACAAGCAACATCGTTTCAGGCCACAATGAACAAGACGCATAAAAACATCTCTCTATCTATGGAACACGAACACAACGAAGCGTTACCGTTCCTAGATATTCTAATGAGACGTAGAGCAGACGGCACAATTCAAAGATCGGTGTATCGCAAAGAAACATGGACTGGCCAATACCTAAATTTTCAGAGCTTCACACCTGTCCAGTACAAACGGGGCTTAGTACGGACCTTGTTTGACCGTGCTAGAAAGATATGCACCCAGGACACACTGACAGAGGAATTTGAAACTCTGAAGAATGTCTTAAACCTGAATGGATACTCCACAGGATTTATAAAGCGCCATTGCCAACAGCCTAAACCCAAAGCAGACGTAACTACAGTCCCTAAACTCAAGGTATTCATCCAGCTAACCTTTCGAGGGGATGACGTAATGCAACGTCTACAAGACCGGCTTACTACAGCAGTAGGTCAAACATTCTGTGCGGCAACTCCAGTCATTAGATGTAAAACCGTACCCATTCCTACACCAACAGTCAAAGAGCCTGTTCCTCTGTACGCCACAAACAATTGTATTTACCAATTCACATGTAGATGCCAGGCCGTTTACATTGGCCGAACGGAGAGACAGCTTAACAAACGGGTGTTAGAACACATACCTCAATGGGTCAACAAGATACAACACACAGGAGATGATAGCCACGAGGAGCCGACACACCGGAAGCTCCCGGCGTCTTCAATCGGCAAGCACATTGTTGCCAGTCGCCATGTTGTGTCCAGAGAGACTGCATTTCGCGTGTTGTTTAGAACACAGAATACTCGCTTGTTAAAATTTGCAGAAGCAATTATGATCTATCAACGCAAGCCAGAATTGTGTAAACAGAAAGACATGTTAGTCAGCTTAAAATTACCGTGGTAGACAATCGACATTACTGTGCGAAATTGTGTATATTTCAACTTGAAGGATTTATCTAGTTAATTTCACGTAAGTTGTGTGAGTTCTGCAGTATGTACCTGACGAGATGCAGCGAAATATGCCAGGCAATAAATCGTGCAATCTATTGTTTGTGTCTTCGTTATTCAAATTCACTACGGGAAAACATTGTTTTGAATTTCTCAAACGTCGCCTCCCATTACCAACTGTGAAGCGATTAGATGGATTACTCAAGCTGAAGTGTAAGATATCGCTACAGGATTGTCGATTGAGATTTCTCGAAGGAATGCCTAAGGACGGGGATATTTCCTCACCGGTATTTCAGATCTCTGAGGACGGACAGAATATGTCCGACAAGAAAAAAACCTGAGACGACTGACAAAAAACCAGATAGAAGAAACCCAGTCCAAGCTGGCCAACTTGAAGCGCACACACAGTTCTGCCTACTACGTCACCCAAGAATTGAGTTTGTATGGCTACTTGAAGTTCACGAAATTCTGTACAGAAGCAGTGTACAAGGTGAAAATCGCAGAGAATGCTCGCCTCAACAAATCACTGAGCACTGAAAAGGTAACAACGTCAGTACTAGACAACCCAGAGAAGTATGTGAGGAACTTATCGTCATACGTACTCAACAACATTGAAACAGAGGCCCTTGCATACGGATTAAAATTATGCATAAAGCCTAAACACATCAATCGTGTTGAGTCGCAAGCACAGTTTGAAATGTTGTTTGATCAAGTCTCCAAGTTATCACCTACCTCTGCTGATTCGGTCGGGTGGCTGAAGGCCAAACTGGTAGATTTAGAACACCAGTATCGCACAACACCCTCTAAACAGACGTGTCCGCTGACCAACGAACACCTTACTGCCTTAAAAGCCTTAAAGGCTAACAAAACCCTCGTCATACTGAAACCTGACAAAGGGAGCGGTACAGTACTGATGGACATGTCAGATTACCAGAGAAAAATGGATGTAATATTGTCAGACGAATCAAAATTCAGGATAGATCAAAAAGTAAACAAGTCGGAGGACCTGGATGCTATAATGAGGAAAGAGATCCAGTCACTTGTGAATGCGGGACTCATCAGTGAGGCCACTGCAAAAACGCTCACACCACGCGGCTCGCACACTCCTCAGATGTACGGTCTACCCAAACTTCACAAGCCCGGCATCCCGCTAAGACCTATCCTGTCCATGGTTAACTCTGCACAACACCGAATGGCGAGATGGTTAGCCGAAATGTTAAAACCAGTACGACAGTCCTTCGATCCAAAAATACTCAGAGATACATTCCAACTGGTGGAATTATTGGATACTATGGACATAAATAACAAACACATGGCATCCATGGATATAGCCTCCCTATTCACTAACGTTCCATTAGAGGAGACAGTGAAAATAATAAGGGAACGCATTGAAGACAAACAACTAAAATTAGGCATACCAACACCTATTCTGGAGAGGCTACTACTACTATGTACCGCCAACATCCTATTCAATTTTCAAACTAAGTCATACCGCCAAATTGACGGAGTGGCCATGGGGAGTCCTCTTGGTCCTATTCTAGCGGACATCTTCATGGCACACTTAGAAGAAAAGAGATCCTCAGACATCAACAACTTGGCCTTTTACCGGCGTTATGTGGACGATATACTAATCATCACCACAGACGAGCTACAAGCAACATCGTTTCAGGCCACAATGAACAAGACGCATAAAAACATCTCTCTATCTATGGAACACGAACACAACGAAGCGTTACCGTTCCTAGATATTCTAATGAGACGTAGAGCAGACGGCACAATTCAAAGATCGGTGTATCGCAAAGAAACATGGACTGGCCAATACCTAAATTTTCAGAGCTTCACACCTGTCCAGTACAAACGGGGCTTAGTACGGACCTTGTTTGACCGTGCTAGAAAGATATGCACCCAGGACACACTGACAGAGGAATTTGAAACTCTGAAGAATGTCTTAAACCTGAATGGATACTCCACAGGATTTATAAAGCGCCATTGCCAACAGCCTAAACCCAAAGCAGACGTAACTACAGTCCCTAAACTCAAGGTATTCATCCAGCTAACCTTTCGAGGGGATGACGTAATGCAACGTCTACAAGACCGGCTTACTACAGCAGTAGGTCAAACATTCTGTGCGGCAACTCCAGTCATTAGATGTAAAACCGTACCCATTCCTACACCAACAGTCAAAGAGCCTGTTCCTCTGTACGCCACAAACAATTGTATTTACCAATTCACATGTAGATGCCAGGCCGTTTACATTGGCCGAACGGAGAGACAGCTTAACAAACGGGTGTTAGAACACATACCTCAATGGGTCAACAAGATACAACACACAGGAGATGATAGCCACGAGGAGCCGACACACCGGAAGCTCCCGGCGTCTTCAATCGGCAAGCACATTGTTGCCAGTCGCCATGTTGTGTCCAGAGAGACTGCATTTCGCGTGTTGTTTAGAACACAGAATACTCGCTTGTTAAAATTTGCAGAAGCAATTATGATCTATCAACGCAAGCCAGAATTGTGTAAACAGAAAGACATGTTAGTCAGCTTAAAATTACCGTGGTAGACAATCGACATTACTGTGCGAAATTGTGTATATTTCAACTTGAAGGATTTATCTAGTTAATTTCACGTAAGTTGTGTGAGTTCTGCAGTATGTACCTGACGAGATGCAGCGAAATATGCCAGGCAATAAATCGTGCAATCTATTGTTTGTGTCTTCGTTATTCAAATTCACTACGGGAAAACATTGTTTTGTATTCTGATATTGATATCACAAAGAAATATCAATTGTTGTCAACCCCTGAGGCTATCGAAGCAGTAAGAGAATTATATTCATGTGTATGGTCAGCACCCATAAACATAGAGGAAAGCAGTAGACATTAAAGGACTTGACAATATAAAAACTTAAAGCTATTGTGGCCACACCAAGAATCAAAAGAAGTACAACTATCCCTTCAATGAGACGTTATCATCATTTGGAGAAATGACAAAAGGTTCAAATCCAGGTGTGGCCACTATACCTCTAAATGTTATATTTCTTGTGTGTTCTCTAATCCCCACTTCGATAGTGCCAATCAATACCTGTGGATTTATTCCACATGACTTTATACATGATTATAAAGGTAATATTTAAAAACGTATCACCAAGAAAAGGTGAAACGAATACAGACCTCCCATCCCTTAAGAGGTTAAGCAAATCATGAATACAAAAAGAAACTTTATTTATTAATCCCTTAAGAGGTTTAGCAAATAATGTATAAAAAAAAGAAACT
>JACEFZ010012054.1:0-19219 GCA_014155875.1 Cepaea nemoralis | reverse complement strand
AACCGATTCAAAATGGCCGCCAATATATGTCTCAAATCATTTTTTTTTTAAAATTCGCATATCCTTTTTACAGGACATCGCAGTGAACATCAGCATCTTTCAGCTGATTGTTGATTTCTTGGCAAGATCACGCTCAGTAGTTTGCCATTGCTTTCTGAGCGGCCGGCTCGGTATCCCGCAAGTCACCAACGCGGGTAAAACCGCTTCCAATTCTCGCGCGCTGCGAGACCCTGCGTGGATAAACGGGATTACGGAGAAAGTCGTGTAACCCCTCGGCCAGAGAGACCGGCCTCAAATCATTACTTCATGATGTATTAATTAATAACTGAGCAAGCCATGCGGATCATATATTAGTTTTGTGTGGGGGACGGGTTGATAAACCTAACGTAAAGGCCATATTACTGCTGTAATCTTCTTCTTCTTTGCGTTCATCCGGAGTGTTTTTTCAGATGTGATTGCGGTGTGTCTAAGTTATGCGCCCTTGGGCCGAAACCCGTAGGCCAACACATCCGACTTTAGCGTGCATTTTTGATCAGGTTGCATTCCTGGGAGACTCTCACTGTAGTGCTGTCGTCCACATCCCAGCCTGTCAAGATGGACCGGTCGAAGACTAAACGGTTAACCCTCAAGAGAAGGCAGGGGCAGTCTATGGCATTTTCTGTCTTCCGGGGAGGCTTCCATAATTGCAGAGCCGACACATAGCGCCCTGATGCTGGGCTCACCACAGGTATCGTCACGTCCTGCACATAGCTGCTTAATTTCCTCACTTCAATATATTGGGTACTTTGTTCGCAACGGGCCGCTCACGTACAAACCAGGCCGGTCTGCAGACGGCAACCACTCAGCGAGTTTTCGGTTCGGGCATGTGCTTGTCGTTGTGCCCGTCAGAGCTGTTCCAGGCACGACGGACATTTGGAAAAACTACCTAGTCAGAGCTGTTCTGAACAAGAGCGGCATTCGGAAACTAGGTAGTCAGAGCTGTTCCTAGCACGAGAGACATGCGGACGAGACATTTGTGTTGACTCCCTTCCCTTCCATGACACAAGACTCATGCTGTCTTCCTCTATCTCACTTTCCGTAAATCATTCCGGTTGTCACAACATGTTCCAGTTTTCGTCTTCTCATAACGTGGCCAACAAACGATGACTGCCTCTTTATGATGTTTGTGATAAGTTGTCTTTGCCACTCAGCTTCCCTTAAAACGCCCATTTTGGCTGTCCAATTAATTTTCAGCATTCTTCTATAAAACCACATCTCCATGGCTTCCGGTGATTTTTTTTTTTAGCTTTTACTAATAGTCCAGGATTCGCAGCAACATGTTAAATCTGGTTCTATATAACATGCATGGACTCATTTTCTAACTTTCAAGGACAGCGATTTATTGAACAAAACGAATGATACTTTGACTGAAATACTAAAGACAGGGTGTATTTTTAATGACTGTGCAGTGTTTGAAAATATTGCCGGTCCTAGGTTTGTATTTACCTATTATGTTGTTAGTTAGTTAGTTAGTTAGTTAGTTAGTTAAGTTAGTTAATTAGTTCATTCATTGGAACCTTTCCGTCTTGACAGACGATAGTTTGGTACATTGTGCTTCAAAAAGGCTTAATAACTACGATCCATGGCGGTGGCGAGTGTGGCTGGTGAGGCCAATTCTTGCTGCAAATGTTTGCCCACAGTAGGTGCATGTGAAAACATGGTCATTTCCACCATTTTGATTTTGCACCATCTTACGTCTCTCACGCTCTGTGTGTACTTTATCTGCAATCATTTTCTCCTTTGTCTTTATTCCATTTCTGATAGTTGCCCTCCATGCAACACGTTCAGCGGCGACGTGTTCCCAATGTGCATTATCAATGCCTGTATCAATCATGTCCCGCTTGCACACATCTTTGTATCGTAGTAGAGGCCGACCCTGAGATCTCCTACCCGTCTGTAATTCACCAAAAAAGATGTCCTTTGGTATTCTACCATCATCCATCCTCCTAACGTGTCCTATCCGTCTAAGTCTACGAAGACTGAGCATGGAATACACCTGATCTTTCCAATTACTTCAGTATTTGTGATTTTGTCTTGCCACTTAATACCAAGTATTCTTCGCAGACACCGCATATGAAAGCTGTTTAAACGTTTCTCTTGGCGTGAGTAAGATGTCCAGGTTTCACTGCCATAAAGAAGAGTACTAAGGACACAGGCTTGGTAGACGTGGACTTTTGTTTTGGCAGTAAGCTTCCTGTTCTCCCAGACTCTTTTTGCTAACATGTTCATTGTTGTTGCTGCCTTGCCAATCCTGATGTTGATTCTCTGATCGAGGGATAATTTGCTATTTGATCCTAGATATGTAAAATGGTTTACTATCTCCAGTTCGGTGTCGTCAATAAAGATTGATGGTACACCATGTGCACCTTGTGACATAATCTGTGTCTTCTTTTTGTTAATTGTTAAACCAAAATCAGAACAAGCATTGGAGAATGCAGATAGTAGATGTTGTAATTCTTCCTCAGAGTGGGTCGTAATCGCAGCATCATCCGCAAAAAGCAACTCTCTGATTAGTACCCTGCTAATTTTGGCCTTGGCCTTCAATCTCTGAGCATTATAGAGGCCACCATCTGTGCGTGAGTGAATGTATATACCGTCATCCTGATCACGAAAGGCATATTTCAGTAGAAGTGAAAAGTATATCCCAAAGAGGGTGGGGGATAGTACACAACCTTGCTTAACTCCACTCTTGATTTCAAACTCTTCTGAAGTTGAGCCATCAAACTTGATTATACCCTTCATGCCTGTATGGAACGATTCCACAATGGACAGAAGAGTTGGTGGGCAGCCAATCTTCTTTAGTGCTTTGAACAGATCCTCACGACTGACCAAATCGAATGCCTTTGTGAGGTCGATGAAGGCAATAAACAGTGGCTGATTTTGTTCCCGGCATTTTTCTTGCATCTGTCGCAATGAGAATATCATATCAATGGTAGACCGGTTCTGACGGAAGCCGCACTGTGATTCGGGGTAGACTTGATCTCCCAGGACTTGAAGTCTGTGCAGGACTAATTCTGGCAAATACTTTCCCAACAATACACAGAAGTGAGATACCCCTATAGATTGTTACTGTCGCTCCGATCTCCCTTGTTCTTAATTAGTTAATTAGTTAATTAATTAGTTAGTTAGTTAGTTAGTTAGTTAGTTAGTTAGTTAGTTAGGTAGTTGAGGTTCCAACTTCACGGCAACGGGTCGTCCCCATTATGCTCCATTCCTGTGCCAGTGAACATCACACAAACTACGCCCCACTGTCCAATGTGAAAAGTGTAATAGACAGGAGTCTCGGCAATCCAACATCCCGCACAGGTACACTGTGCATAAACCTATTATGCTGCATGAACTTTACAGAGGGTGAATACAAAACTTGGACCGGCAATATTTTCAAACACTGCAGTCATTAAAACTACACCCTATACATAGTCATTGATATTGTTCGAATGTGGAGTAAGTTATCCCCACGACAGTCTAAGATTTAAAAGGGAATGAATTAATCACCAAAAAACGAGAAGTAGGTTGTGAGCTTTACTAAAACACGATTACAAGAAACAAATTGGACGTTGGGGTCTAAGCCTTCGTCAGCACAGAACAAACAAACACAAACCGACACAAAACTACATGAAACACACTACATGACAATATTAAGGGTACTTATCTGAATCTGTATCCTATCTTAGAGTGACTGAAGACTGACACGTGATCGACGACTATCAGTGGATTGTATGGGGATTTACGATTTAAAAGGAAGTTCCATAGCAATTGTTGGAATTGCCTAATCGATGATGCTTGTACATATTTGAGCAATCGATTATTGTTTGTTGAACTCTTAGACTACCGCGGAGGTAATATACTCCACTTTCAAACAGTATCATTGACTATGTATTTGTTCTGTTTGTCTTTAAACCAATGCGCTTTATTTCTTGGAAGAAAAAAAACACTCATTTATTATTTCTTTGTTACTTAAATGTAAATAACCCCTTTATGCTTTTGGAGTATTGGGTAAACGGTGCTCGCCTCATATTTGTATAAACCAATGGGCACTCGGTCGGTGATGTGGTCACTATCATGCCAGTAGACATTACTTCCCTGGACATTTCTTGGTACCCATTTAAGGCTAGGTGGACCTGGCAGCCCAATATACTTAAGTAATGAGTGGAGTGGATGTGTGGCATGATAAGGCATGAGTGAGAGATGATAAGGCATGAGTGGAGATTTGAAGTACAGGGTGTATTTTTCATGACTGGGGTTTTTGAAAATATTGCTAGTCCAAGTTTTGTATTTACCTTTTATGTTGCACAAGTTCACAGAGGGTGAATACAAAACTTAGAATGGCAATATTTTCAAAAACCCCACAGTCATTAAAAATACACCCTATATTAGTGGCATCCGGCTGTAAAAATAATAAATAAACAGTCTGGGTTAAATCACGTTGTGACTCACAGAGACCAGCTACTGAAAATACAGTAAAAGCGACATCCAGCGGGAGAGAGAAAGAGATATATCAAGAAACAACCATATCACTCAAGCATTGGAAGATTTTGGGGTTCACTCTTAAATCACTGAAACTAAGCTGAAAAGAATTCAACAGAACAGTGGGAAGTGTGTCAGCACCATTCTTCGAAATAAATAACTTGATGCTGATGAGACAAATAATAAGCCAGTGCAACGTAAAGATTAGCATGTTTCCTCATTTCTAAGATTATCATTTGTCCTGGCTGGTAACACTTCCATGTTATCAGTTAACTCAAGTCATGTTTACACATGAAGTCTTGCCAGTTTTTATGCAATTTTCAATGTTGTTGGTTCTGCCTCGATATCAGCGCCAAGAGTAACAGGAGTGATTTATGACGCTTGTTTTCAGCATTGTATCTTCACTTGTATCACATTAAAAGGGCGATTTCATATGATAATGCTTGTATAGTTTAGTCAGTGGCACGGCTATTCGAGTGCCATTTGTCAATGTAGATAAAAAACATGTGGAGACGCTTGTGACAAGATCTCAAAAGGGACTCAATGCACTTAAAACTATGGCTGCAATGGACACAGAGCAGAGAATGCTCTTCACACTATACCAGCATTTGATCCTCTCAGTGATTGATTATGAACTAGGACTGCTCACGGTCTCAAAGAGTCAGCTGGTAAAATTAGAGCGCATACAAAACTAAGCTATGCGGTCCATTCTGGGATGCACCAGAGACACTCCAGTAGTGTGTATGCGTTACATCCTTGGTCTGCCTACTGTTGCTGGTAGGCACAAGGTGATGCAAGCGAAGGCATACCTCAGAGTAGCTGCAGACACAGATCACCCGTTGCATGAGGCGCTGGACGTAGTTAAGGGTCAGAGACTGATAAGAGGGAAATCAGGGGGAGGATACGATCAAACAGGTGTGCATCTTGGAGAACATTAGGCGTGGAGAGGAGTGGGTCAGAGTGCCAGCGGAGCAGTCAGACTTGTGCAGAGTTATAATCACATTGAGCCGGGAGTGCAGAGAGTGGCCAGCAGGGGCCACGGAAGTGGACATCCAGCAAGTAATTCAGGATAATGCTCGCCGGAGTGATGTGATTATCTACACGGATGGTTCGGTGTTGAGAGGCAGGAGAAGTGCCTGGGGATTCTTAGCAAAAGCTAATGGTCGATGTTTGGTGTAGGAGAGCCTGACGTATGATACCACAACATTTAGCTTAAGAATGGAGGTGAAGGCAGTCAGTGCAGCTTTCCACTGGATGGAGAACACGATACATGCACACATCGTGATTGTAACTGACTCAGAAAGCATGCTGAGGAGGGTGAGGACAGGCAGGCTTCGCGCAGAGTGGCTTCCTTCGCTGAATCTTTTCTCCGGGGCATGCCGGTGTGCTGGGGAATGTACAGGCGGACAGGTTGGCTGGCTCGGCAAAACTTGGTGAAGTATTGATGCATGACAAGGCAGACGTGGTTGCGGCCTTGTGGGAGCACGTGAATACCTCGGAGGAGCAAATGGATCACTATAGTCTGGTAATAATGAGGCAGCGAAGTGTGACGAGGGAATTTGGCCGACGCTCGACGCTCAGAGGAAAGGCGAGACGGACATATAATCAGATTGCTACTGGAACTATTAGTGTTGGAACTCTTCGCTGGCTGCCGAGGATGGGGACGGAGCGCTTATCGGAATGTCCCGAATGCTGTGATGTCGGTTCCTAAATCAATCAATCAATCATTCAAAAAACACAAATATACGAGAGTATTTTCTTCTGCTTCTTCTTTTGTCTTACAGCTTTAGCCGCGAAGCGTCGCAGAGAGTAGGTAGATGTAATATTCTGTATTTCGTTTGTCCAGTTGCTTGTACTAACGTCATAATTGATTTCTCCAGTGTATCTTATACTCCTTATAGCCAACTCTATGTCGCCCTCTCTCCTAGTATTCCAAGGCTCTCACGTGGAAGGCTTTAGCTGCAGGTCGATCTTGTTCTATTCTAGCTAAATATTCTAGTCATTTCTTTCTTTGGTGTTCTATAATGTCGGTAAACAATATAAAATAACATTAAGTAAAGCAGCTTTACGGAACACAATTACGGAAATCACAGGACGTTGCGGCCACTAGCCTTCATCAGCAAACAAATACATACTCGAAACACAACATATTATAATCACTGAGCAGACACTACAGTGACTACATTAAGCTTATTCTGAGAATGAGAAGAATGCAAAGATTAAGAAATGAGAACAATAAAGAGAAAATGAAACAGAAAAAAAATATGTGCTACTTATCTCAGAATTTCAGGCTGTGATACTCTGATATAAAGTCAGTAATGTGTTATCCCAACACTTGTTCTTAGTTTCTCATGTGTCAATCTCTTCTTGTTTTTCCAGCTGTGTTTCCGGCGTGTTTCCGTGTCTGTCATTGACGATAGAGTGGTGGGATAGTTAAAGCGACCTTCCGCTTCTTTTCGCATGCATATATTTGGATATTTTAGGAGAGGTGCTATTTGATAGCTGATGTTTTTTTCGGTATTATTGTTTCTTACTCTCTATCTAGTCTTCCATCCTCCGTAAACACAATGCCCAAATACTTATTCTCTCTCTCTCTCTCTCTCTCTCTCTCTCTCTCTCTCTCTCTCTCTCTCTCTCTCTCTCTCTCTCTCTCTCTCTCTCTCTCTCTCTCTCTCTTATCATGTTTCTGTTGTGCCTTGCGGTGTCGAGGTGAAGTATAAACAGCGGGATAGTGGCCACTTATGGGCTTCATGTATCGATATTCCCATTCATTCATTCATTCATTCATTCAGTAGCCTGTCCTTTGCAGAACCTCGCTGCCATAACAACCTTCCGGAAAACCTCTCGATCATAAGCAAGATGTCCCGCGTCTGATACACCCTTCTGGAGATCATCCGCCACATCCTGCACCCATCTTCTCTTTGACCTTCCTCTTCCTCTCTTCCCAGGCATATATCCTTCCAATATTGTTCTCTCCAAACTTTCGTGATGTTTCAAGTGACCAAAATATTTCAATTTTCTTTGTTTTATCATCTTTAATAGCCAACCTTCTTCAAAATTCAATTCTTTAAGTATGGATGCATTTGTTCTTTTCTTTACCCAAGATATTCTTAGAACTCGTCTATAACATTTATATTCAAAGGCATTTATGCGCTGTTCAGCTTGTTTAGTAAGTGTCCATGTCTCACAGGCGTATGTTGCAATGGGAAAGATGCATGCTCTTAAAAATCTAATTTTTGTAGTTCTGTCTGTCCCACTCCATAATTTATTCAGCTGTTTTAGTCTTTGAAGAGCAATTGATAGTCGCCGTTTAATTTCTGTCATTGTGTCACCATTGTTGGTAATCAGTGACCCAAGATATTCAAAATTTTCCACCACCTCCAATTTTCCCCATTAACGTATATTTCTTTCTCCATAGTAGTTTTGTCTGTATGCATTATCTTTGTTTTTGCTATGTTAAGATATAAGTTGTGATTTTCACTATTCAATTGGGTTGAGGCTATTAGGTTTTCTATGCCATTCTGTGTTGTGGATAGTAATACTGTATCATCAGCATATCGAATCTCTGGTATGTCATGACCGCCGATATTTAGGGCTTCATATAACTCCCTGTTTATATCATCTCTTACATTTCTCATTATATTTTCGGTTAAACAAATAGGGTGACAGCACGCAGCCCTGACAGACTCCTTGTTTGATGTCAAACCAATCTGATGTCTCGCCATCTATTCTAAACGCTGCTTGTTGGTCTAGATATAGCATTTTTATGAGTTGTACTACATGTGATGGAAAGCCCATATTCCTCATGATTTCCCAAAGTTTATGATGTTGTACACAGTCAAATGCCTTTGAATAATCCACAAAACATGAGAATAGGTTTACATTAAATTCTCTGCACTTCTCTATTATTAAACGCATGTTGAATATGTGATCTCTTGTTCCTCTTCCTTGTCTAAATCCAGCTTGAACCACGTTAATCTCTTCTTCCATTTTCTTACGAAGTCTTCCCATTATGACTTTTAGTAGAATTTTACTTGCATGACTGATCAGGGCAACAGTTCTATAGTTGGTGCATAATTTCAGGTTGCCCTTTTTTAGTATTGGAATGAAGATAGTTCTCTTCCAATCTTTTGGCCATATACCATATTTCCAAATCTTTTTACATAATGCATGATATATGTGTATGCTTTCTTCTCCTCCCGCTTTATTCATCCAGGTGATTAACCATTCTTCAGGTTCTTTATAGCCCAAGCAATTTCATCTAATGAGGGTTCAGGTTCTGTCTCTGCTGTCATTGGCTCATGTATGTCATTCATATCCTCACTGTCACTCATATCATACATTCCACTGCAGCATTCCTGCCATCTTTCTAGAATTTGCCTAGATTCTGTTAAGGTATTTCCCATCTTGTCACAGATAACATTCAATTGAGGTTGAAAATTTCTTGTCAATAACTTCATTTCTTTGAACATTTCATAATCTCTTCCAGTCTTATGATATTGCTCTATTCTGGTACAACAATCTTGTATGTATTGATTTTTGTTCTTTCTTGTGTTCTTTCTTATTTCTCGAGCTAAAGATTTATACTTCATCCTGCTGTTATCGGATTCATCTCCTTTCTTTTTCAGCTCTATTCGTGAGTTAGTTAGTTAGTCGTGGTTCCAACTTCACGGCAACGGATTGTCTCCATATTGCTCCGTTCCTGTGCCAGTGAATATCACAAAATGCTCCTCACTGCCCCATGTGAACAATGGAATAGACAGGAGTGTCGGCAAGCCAACAGCCCGCACAGGTACACTGCATAATGCCGCCGCCAGAATGCCAACACAAAAGTCCTCCACGAAAAATACAGTTCATCGTCGATGAAAACGGCAGTCACCAGAAAGACTTCATTGACCGGGGTTTTATCCCATATGGCTTGGTCTCTTTTCGCAGGGCGACCCACCGAAAGCACCGCACAAAGCACGAACTCTGTAGCTACAGCGACGACTCCCAGGAGTCTCCTGAAAAATGCACTCGTGAACCGAAAAGGCAAACCAGTCAATCCAGCAACAGCCGGCCGTCATCGTTCCGAACATGCAGTTCATGCGAAAAACAACCGCGGACAGATGCAAAAGCATTCCACGCGAAATTCACAGCTCACAGTGTCGCGCCACGCACTCACTCAGTAGCAGGGCGACGGAACCATAGCCTCCTTAGTCGCCTCTTACGACGTGCATGGTAGGCAACAGTGTTACTATTCTTTGCTCCCCCGTATGGGCCCCAGCAACACACGGGCGAGCTCCCTTCGTTGTTTTATTAATTCTAACGTTTCTGATGTAATCCATGGCTTCAGTTGCTTTTTCTTGGTCGGAATTAAATCTTTGGCTGCAGTTATCAAGATATCTCTAGCTTGTACTGACAGTTCATCGGGTGTCATTTCTTCTTGTACAGACATCAAGACCCCAAAGCGATTCCTAACTTCTATGTTGTATGCATCTGGTATTTTTGTGAGATCAAAACGAAGTGGCCTTGGTCCTCGGGTAAGCTTTTTGAGTTTTAATTTCAGATCTGCTTCTAATAACTGATGAGCTGTATCACAGTCTGCACTTCGTAGGGTTTTTGCAGATGTTATGCTTGGTCTCCATCTTCTTTGTATTAAAATATAATCTATCTGATGTTTGGTAATACTGTCCGGAGACTTCCATGTTAAGAGTCTTCTTGGATGTTGTTTAAAAAGCGTGTTGACTATCGTGAACTCATTTTCTGTGCAAAATTCAATTAATTTGTCACCTGCATCATTTCTATTTCCCAATCCAAATTTCCATAAAACGTGTCTCTCATTTTCAGCTCTCCGTGAACCTACTTTTGCATTAAAATCTCCCATTATTATTGCTATATCATTATGACCAATCTTCTTCTTCTTCTTCTGCGTTCATCCGGAGTTTTTTTCCGGACGTGATTGCGTTGTGCCTGTTTACAGCAGAACTGCGTTCTTGCGCCGTTAGGCCGACACATCCGACTTCTGCGGGAATTTGTTGATTGGGTTAACCTTCCCGGTTATGACCAATCTTATTTAATGTGTCTTGCAGTGTGTTGTAAACATTTTAAATTTAGTCCTCCTCTGCTGTTGAAGTAGGTGCATATATCTGTATAAGAGTTGTGTATTTTGGACGGCCTTTAAGTCTAATAGTGAGGATTCTATCACTAACTGGATTATACACCATTAAAGCTTTTGCAGTTGTCTTATCTAAACAAAATGCCACTCCACTCTGGCCTCCGACGTTTCTACCAGAATAAATGAAAATACTTCCATTTTCAGTTGTAAAATGTCCCTTGCCGCTCCAGCGATGTTCACTAATTCCTAAAATTTGAATGTTTAACCTCTCAATCTCATCACATACTACTTTAAGCTTTCCCTCATACAGACTTCTCACATTCCACGTTGCTATTCTCACTCTGTTTCTTAGTCTGACACAGGGGATTTCCTTGGTAACACAGTCAGGATTAACTCCGTCATCACGATTACTAGTACTGGTCCCTGTGTCACACTCTTCCCCAGTGTTATCTGATCTGCCTGGCCTGGGGGTCTCGTCAACAGATCTCGTTCTTATTATGTTTTCTTTCATGGTTGTTATGGTTTCTTGGCAAGTTTTGCAGAAGGTAGTTTGCCATTGCTTTCCTTCTGGACAGTGACTGTACTAGTCGGTGGCCATAGCCATTGTCTCTACTGATGAGATCATCTGCCTATCGCCGCAGAGTTGCAAGACCATAACCAACAACAATCTGTCGGCTGCTCTCACACTCCATCCACCACCTGCTTACATGGCTTCACGTAACCCTGATCGGGGGGCTAAACGGGTACTCCACCTTGCCCAAGGGTGTCCCGTAGACTAACGGAGGAAAGGAGGCGTCTTACATCTCCTTTAATAGGGGATACCCCTACCTCGCTAACCGGTTTCCCTGTACAGTGAAAGTATTTTCAGAAATATAGAAGATATGGAAGGAATCAACATTGGGGGATGATGCACCAATAACATTAGATATGCAGATGATACAGTCTTGATTGCAGACAATGAACAGGGCCTGCAACATTTAGTAGATGCAGTTGTTACACACAGTGAACAACTAGGGTTAGAATTAAATTGTAAAAAGACACAGATTATAGTCGTCACTAGGAAGAACGAGATACCACAATGTAATATACAAGTAAATTGGAATATTCTTCAACAAGTGAATAGGTACAATTATCACGGAACAGTAATAACATCTGATGGGAGATGCCTTGAAGAGATTAGAATAAGAATCGCCATGGCAAAAGTAGCCTTTAGTAAAATGAAAAACATACTGACCAATATAAAGATATCAAGTGAAACGAGAAAAAGAGTGTTGAGGTGCTACATAGAACCTGTACTTTTATATGGATGTGGAGCTTGAACAATGAGCAGTCAAGCTGAAAAACATCTGATGGATGTAGAAAAACCAATGAATAAGTCCTTCAAAAAAACAAAAACAAATGAAGATCGTAAACTGATTAGAGTCATTAGACGTAGGCAGTCTCAATTTTTTGGGCATGTTATGAGATGAAATGAATTGGAGAACTTGGTGACAACTGGCAAGATTGAAGGGAACAGACCAAGGGGAAGACCTAGAAGTAAATACCTGGAAGGCTTGGCCACGTGGCATCGTTGAGACAGAAACACGGAGCTGATCCACGACTCTGGTGATCGAGTGAGATAGCAAAACATGACCGCCCACGCATATCGGCATAGCACATGATGAATGGATGGTTATAGACGAGTTCTAAGAACACCTTGGGTAAAGAAAAGAACAAATGCATCCATACTTCATGAGCTGAATATTGAAGAAGGTTGGCTATTAAAGACGATAAAACAAAGAAAATTGAAATATTTTGGTCACTTGAAACGTCACGAAAGTTTGGACAGAACAATAATGGAGGGGTATATGCCCGGGAAGAGAGGAAGCGAAAAGCCAAAGAGAAGATGGGTGCAGGATGTGGCGGATGATCTCCAGATGGGTGTATCAGACGCGGGACATCTTGCTTGTGATCGAGAGGTTTTCCTGAAGGTTGTTATGGGAGCGAGGTTCTGCTAAGGGCATGCTACTGAATGAATGAATGAGTTCTCTCTCTCTCTCTCTCTCTCTCTCTCTCTCTCTCTCTCTCTCTCTCTCTCTCTCTCTCTCTCTCTCTCTGCCAAATGGTGCATTGCTTTCTAACCCCCCCCCCCCCCCCACCCCCCATTTCTTTTACATAAATATCTCCTATAATAGTAAATCATACAAATCAACTGCGCATGTGTTTACCTAGTTGCTTAGAGCATATTTAAAACATCATAATAACATGATAGTAATGCCTTGATTACACACTACACTTATTAATAATTATATTCAAGCATTCTGCGGAATTACCGGATAGCAAAAAGAAAAACCATCTAGATGTGCAACGTGTAGGGGGAATAAACATTGAATATTATTGTAAGGGAGATTACTAAAATTTAAAAAAATAAATTATATAATAGCTATAATATTATTATTTAAATGAAAATTCTCTCCAATTATTACTTAGAAATAAAATAATTACTATCAACTTTAAATTTTATAAGCTAAAGACTAATACTTTTATTTTTCTTATAAAACTTGTCTTTAATATTTGCTTACTTACATTTTATAATCACCTTTATAGTTCTGCATTTAATTCTTAAAAATTGAAAGTATACTTTTAATGTAAAGGTTCGATAGTTTGTTGGTGCGTCCCCCACTATGGGGGGAAAATTTTTTTTACTGGCCTCCTAGGGCCACATAAAATTTAAAGGAAATTAACCACACACACATCCCAAACTTTGAATACCGTAAGAAAGAAATAAGAAGACTGAATATTCACATGTTAGGTATATCTGAAACCAGGTATAATCCATTCTGGTGGAGAGAAAAAATAACCAGCCAAGGGTAGCAATTATAATGGTTATAGAAATATGAGAAGAACAATGTGAGTTTGTAGAAGGCTAGGGTTTAATAAATGCTGTATTTATGCTGAATCGCTGAAATTTATGCTGAATTGATTTAACATTGTATAGAAGTAAGCAAAAAATACCATCATCTATGCTTTATTGACGTCGGTTTCCCTGGCCTTAGGTGTTAACGTCTTTCTCCGTAATCCCGTACATTTTCGTGAGTAACGCAGCTGCACGAGAATCGGCAGTGGTTCGCGCCGTGCTGGCAACTTACGGGGGTATGGTGAGCCGGTCTCTCAGAAAGCAATGGCAAACTACTGAGCGTAATCTTGCCTAGTACATCAACATCAGCTGAAAAATGCTCGTGTTGACTGCAACGTCCTCATCATCATCATCATCATCATCATCATCATCATCATCATCATCATCATCATCATCATCATCATCATCATCATCATCATTACATCATCTTCCACTTCTGCTGGCAAGCGTTGTTGGGAGGAATAATTTGCTAGTGGGTGGCACTGGATAGTTTCATTCTGTGTGGTTGTACAATGTCTTTGATGTCGTCAATCCATTTTCTTCTTGGGCGTCCTCTTGGTCTCGTCGCAGATGATCTTTGATGTAAGGCCAGTGATGGTAGTTGTTGGTGTTGCATACTAACGACATGGCCAAACCACTTGATCTTCTGTCTTTCAATAAATGTGGCACGAGGTTTTGATCCCACTGTCTGTCTGATAACAACATTTCTTACTCGGTCTCGGATTGTTAAGCTGGCAGCTCTCCTCAGGCATCTCATCTCACAGGTGTTGATTTTGCGAAAGTGTGATTTGGATAAAGCACAGGTTTGAGATTGGTAGCATAGGTTTGGTGTGAATATGCTGTTTATTATCTGTCGTTTTGCGGACATGGGTATATTTGGATGTTACAATAAGGGTGATAGTTGATATGTAAGTGCACCAGCTTTTTGACATCTGGATTCGATTTCTCTGTCCAATCTTCCATCTTCTGTGATCATACTTCCAAGATATTTGAATTCTTTAACTTGTTTCAGAGTTGTGCTATTTATCTGTATACTTAGTGGGCCCGGCGATCTGCTAACTTGCATTACTTTGGTTTTGGTTGTATTTATACTCATATTGTATCTGCTGCAGGTTGAACTCAGATTATTAATATGATTTTGTAGTCTGCCCTCATCGCTGTAAAACAGGCACTGATCGTCTGCAAGTAGAAGTTCATTTAATTCCCGTGAATCAGTTGTTTCATTTGGAGTAAAGAGTTCTAAATTTTCTGAATTTATTCTGTCAAGACTTGCTTCTTTGGATATTCTGTCCATGTAGACATTAAATAGCAGAGGAGAGAGCACACATCCCTGTCTCACCCCTGTATTGATTGTGAACACATCTGATATACCTTCTTATACATACAAGTAAATGGAAATATTCTTAAACAAGTGAATCGGTATAATTATCTCGGAACAATCATAAACTTTGATGGGAGATGCCTTGAAGAGATTAAAACAAGAATCGCCATGGCGAAAGTAGCCTTTTGCAAGATCAAAAACATACTGGTCAATAAAAATATGTCAATTGCAACGAGAAAAAGAGTGTTTAGGTGCTACATAGAATCTGAACTTGTGTATGGATTTGAAGTGTGGACAATGAGCAGACGAGCTGAAAAACATATGATGGCTGTGTAAAAGTTGTTTCTAAGGAAAATGAAAAGAATAAAATGGACAGATAGAAAAACCAATGATCAAGTCCTACAAGAAACAGACGAAAATCGTACACTGTTTAGAGAAATTCAACGTAGACAGTCAAACAATTTGGTCACGTTTTGAGAAGAAAAAAAGTGAGACTTGATGACAACAGACAAGATTGAGGGGAAGAGAACAAAAGGAAGACAGAGAAGTAAATACATGGATGGCTTGACCACGTGACATGGTCGAGGCAAGAACACTGAGCTGATCCACGACTCTGGTGATCAAGTGAAATGGCGAATCATAACCGCCCACGCTAAACGGCATGACACATGATGGATGGATGGAGTGGAACATAAAAGTTCATATTGCCGCTGTAATCTTATATGTTCCGACCTGATTAAGAGGTTCACAATGGCAGCAAATTAGTGCTTTTAAGCCATTAATCCCTGCTATATTAATTAATAATGAAGCAAACCATGCGGACAATATTTTTGTTTTGTGTGAGTTGATAAACCGAACGAAAAGGTCATATTACTGCTGTAATCTTAAATGTTCAGACCTGATTCAGAGATTCAAAATGGCCGCCAATATACGTCTCAAATCATTTTTTTTAAAATTCGCATATCCTTTTTACAGGACATCGCTGTCAACATCAGCATCTTTCAGCTGATTGTTGATTTCTTGACAAGATCACGCTCAGCAGTTTGCCATTGCATTCTGAGCGGCCGGCTCAGTATCCCGCAAGTCATCAACGCTGGTAGAACCGCTTCCACTTCTCGCGCGCTGCGAGACCCTGCGTGAATAAACGGGATTACGGAGAAAGTCGTGTAACCCCTCGGCCAGAGAGACCGGCCTCAAATCATTACTTCATGATGTATTAATTAATAACTGAGCAAGCCATGCGGATCATATATTAGCTTTGTTTGGGGGACGGGTTGATAAACCTAACGTAAAGGCCATATTACTGCTGTAATCTTCTTCTTCTTTACGTTCATCCGGAGTGTTTTTTCAGATGTGATAGCGGTGTGTCTAAGTTATGCGCCCTTGGGCCGAAACCCGTAGGCCAACACATCCGACTTTAGCGTGCATTTTTGACCAGGTTGCATTCCTGGGAGACTCTCACTGTAGTGCTGTCGTCCATATCCCAGCCTGTCAAGTTGGACCGGTCGAAGACTAAACGGTTAACCCTCAAGAGAAGGCAGGGGCAGTCCATGGCATTTTCTGTCTTCCGGGGAGGCTTCCATAATTGCAGAGCCGACACATAGCGCCCTGGTGCTGGGCTCACCACAGGTATCGTCACGTCCTGCACATAGCTGCTTAATTTCCTCACTTCAATATATTGGGTATTTTGTTCGCAACGGGCCGCTCACGTACAAACCAGGCCGGTCTGCAGACGGCAACCACTCAGCGAGTTTTCGGTTCGGGCATGTGCTTGTCGTTGTGCCCGTCAGAGCTGTTCCAGGCACGACGGACATTTGGAAAAACTACCTAGTCAGAGCTGTTCCGAACAAGAGCGGCATTCGGAAACTAGGTAGTCAGAGCTGTTCCTAGCACGAGAGACATTCGGACGAGACATTTGTGTTGACTCCCTTCCCTTCCATGACACAAGACTCATGCTGTCTTCCTCTATCTCACTTTCCGTAAATCATTCCGGTTGTCACAACATGTTCCAGTTTTCGTCTTCTCATAACGTGGCCAACAAACGATGACTGCCTCTTTATGATGTTCGTGATAAGTTGTCTTTGCCACTCAGCTTCCCTTAAAACGCCGAATCTGGCTGTCCAATTAATTTTCAGAATTCTTCTATAAAACCACATCTCCAAGGCTTCCGGTGATTTTTTTTAAGCTTTTACTAATAGTCCAGGATTCGCAGCAACATGTTAAAACTGGTTCTATATAACATGCATGAACTCATTTTCTAACTTTCAAGGACAGTGATTTATTGAAGAAAACGAATGATACTTTGACTGAAATACTAAAGGCAGGGTATATGTTTAATGACTTTGCAGTGTTTGAAAATATTGCCGGTCCTAGTTTTGTATTTACCTATTATGTTGTTTAGTTAGTTAGTTAGTTAATTAGTTAGTTAGTTAGTTTGTTAGTTTGTTAGTTAGTTAGTTAGTTAGTTAGTTAGTTAGTTAGTTAGTTTGTTAGTTAGTTACTTAGTTAGTTAGTTAGTTAGTTAGTTAGTTAGGTAGTTAGTTAGTTAGTTAGTTAGTTAGTTAGTTAGTCAGTCAGTCAGTTAGTTAGTTAGTTAGTTAGTTAGTTAGTTAGTTAGTTAGTTAGTTAGTTAGTTAGTTAGTTAGTTAGTTAGTTGGTTAGTTAGTTGAGGTTCCAACTTCACGGCAACGGGTCGTCCCCATTATGCTCCATTCCTGTGCCAGTGAACATCACACAAACTACGCCCCACTGTCCATTGTGAAAAGTTGAATAGACAGGAGTCTCGGCAATCCAACAGCCCGCACAGGTACACGGTGCATAAACCTATTATGCTGTATGAACTTTACAGAGGGTGAATACAAAACTTGGACCGGCAATATTTTCAAACACTGCAGTCATTAAAACTACACCCTATACATAGTCACTGATATTGTTCGAATGTGGAGTATGTTATCCCCACGACAGTCTAAGATTTAAAAGGCAATGAATTAATCACCAAAAAACGAGAAGTAGGTTGTGAGCTTTACTAAAATACGATTACAAGAAACAAATTGGACGTTGCGGCCTAAGCCTTCGTCAGCACAAAACAAACAAACACAAACCGACACAAAACTACATGAAACAAACTACATGACAATATTAAGGGTACTTATCTGAATCTGTATCCTAGCTTGGAATGACTGAAGACTGACACGTGTTCGACAACTATCAGTGGATTGTATGGGGATTTACGATATAAAAGGAAGTTCTTCTGTTTGCATAGCAACTGTTGGAATTGCCTAATCGATGATGCTTCTACATATTTGAGCAATCGATTATTGTTTGTTGAAATCTTGGACTACCGCGGGGGTAACATACTCCACATTCAAACAATATCATTGACTATGTATTTGTTCTGTTTGTCTAGAACCCAATGCGCTTTAATTCTTGAAAACAACAACAACAACAACAACAACAACAACAACAACAACAACAACAACAACAACAACAACAACAACAACAACAACAACACTCATTTATTATTTCTTTGTTACTTAAATGTAAATAACCCCTTTATGTTTTTGGAGTATTGAGTAAACGGTGCTAGCCTCATGTTTATATAAACCAATGGGCACTCGGTGGGTGATGTGGTCACTATCACGCCAGTAGACATTACTTCCCTGGACATTTCTTGGTACTCATTTAAGGCTAGGTGGACCTGGCAGCCCAATATACTTAAATAACCCGCATGAGTGGCGATTTGAAGTACAGGGTGTATTTTTCATGACTGGGGTTTTTGAAAATATTGCTAGTCCAAGTTTTGTATTTACCTTTTATGTTGCATAAGTTCACAGAGAGTGAATACAAAACTTGGAACGGCAATATTTTCAAAAAACCCACAGTCATTAAAAATACACCCTATATTAGTGGCATCCGGCTGTAAAAATAATAAATAAACACTCTGGGGTAAATCACGTTGTGACTCATAGAGACCTGCTACTGAAAATACAGGAAAAGCAACATCCAGCGGGAGAGAGAAAGAGATATATCAAGAAACAACCAACTTAAACCAGCGACTGGCCTAGCAAGCCGTCAGGGGATCTTCATACTGCTCGTAGAAAAACTAAGAAGTATAAACGGACTGACCCAAAAGGATATCGACCCGGCAATGTTAATGGACTACGAGATAGATCAGCGACTCAAACAATAGGCACAACGAACGTCTGTGGTTTCAATAGTAAAGAAGAAAAGCTTATAGAAACAATGGAAGAGAAGAAAATTGGACTGATGGGAATAGCAGACACCAGAACAAAGGTGAAAAGATGCAAGTAGCTCCACCACAGTTACACGTTTGTCTACTCTGGAGTAGAACAGCAAGAAAGGGCAAGACACGGTGTGGCAATCCAAAAGGCTAGCAAGA
>JACEFZ010012053.1:0-21576 GCA_014155875.1 Cepaea nemoralis | reverse complement strand
TTTTTTTTCCATTTCCCCCTCCGTTTTTCCCTATCCCCCTTTCCCCCCCCCTTCCCCCCCCCCCTTCCCCCTTTTGTTCCCCCCTTTTTCCCCCCTTCCCCCCCCCCCCCCTTCCCCCTTTTTTTCCCCCCCCCCCCCACCCCCCTCCTCCTCCTAATCCCTCCTCCTCCCTCCTATTCCTCCCTACTCCTCCTGTCTCCTCCCTCCTCCTCCCCTCTTCCCTCCTCCACCTCCCTCTTCCTCCTCCCTCCTACATTTACCCAAGACAGACAGACATAAACAGTAGTCGGGAACGGGATCTTATTTGACTACTTATATAATTTAAATGAGATGCTCTCCACCATGGGCTGGGCCGGGTCAGACAGACAGACAGACAGACAGACAGACAGACAGACAGACCGACAGACAGACAGACAGGACAGACAGACAGACAGACAGACAGTCGGGAACGGGAACTTATATTGACTACTTATATGAATTAAATGAGATGCTCCCCACCAGGAGTTGGGCGATGCCGGGCCGGGTCAGACAGACAGACAGATAGATAGTCGGAACGGTATCTTATATGACTACTTATATGAATTAAATGAGATGCTCCCCATCAGGGTCTGGGGCGAAGACGGGCCGGGTCAGACAGACAGACAGACAGACAGACAGACAGACAGACAGACAGATAGACAGACAGATAGACAGACATCAGACAGACGACAGACAGAAGTCGGAAAGGGGAACGAGAACTATATACTACTTATATAAATTTAAGGGGAATGCTCCCACCAGAGTCGGGGCGAACCCGGGGCCGGGTAGCTCATTTATATATAAAAAATATATATATATATATATATATTTTATATTTTAATTATTTTTATATATATTATTTTAATATATTTTATATATAAAATATATATATTAAATTGGACATTGTCAAAATCCCTTCTTTGCAGCAGGAATTTGTTCTTTAAAACCTGACTGCACAGCAATTTTTTATAATGCAGATACTGTTATTTTTTTTGTGATTTAAGATTAGCCTTATCAGAAAATTATGCAAGTGTGAAATAATGTGTAATGGGGGATAAGAAGGGCAGATACAATGTTGAGTTCTCGTCCTTGATGTGGGGACGTAAGTTTCAAGTATCTCAGAAGTCAGAGTGGGCTGTTTCGCTTGAATTTTTTTATTTTTTTTTTTTTTTTTTTTTTTTTGGGGGGGGGGGAGAGGGTAATAGGAAGATAGCCCCACGCAAGACTCACTCAAATGTGGACTATGCACGCATTCAAAGCAAAATCAAACAAAAAAAACCCTATCCACAAATCCGTAAAAGGACCAAACCTTTGAGGCCTAACCCCCCCACCCCCACACACCCGTGGAGGAGACATGAAAAACCTAGAAAAACCCTAGCCCGCCCCACACATCCCGTGGAGGGGGAATGACAAACCTAGCAAACCTCAGACCCTACCACCCCGTGAGGAGACAAGACAAACCTAACATAATTTCAGGTCGCCACACCCCAAAAAGGGGAGACATGACAAACCTAGACATAACCTAAACCCAGTCCCACACCCCCCAGGGAGATATGACAAAAAACAAGCAATAACCCAGACAGTCCCACACCCACGTGTGTCAACAACCCATGTGTCAGGCATCATCGGATTACTTCTCCCACACCACACAAGAAACTTGCAAGTCGTGTGAGAGGAAATGAATGATACATTTTATTGCCGTTGGCTCTTTACATGTACATAACAGTCGCTATCAAACCACACACAAAGCCACAGAATGCCTATCACTAGTTTCCTAAACCCCTATTGCTAATCTCTATCTACTGGCTACACAAAACTCCTATCAACACTAAACGATGTGCACGCTACAAAGTCAGTCCCCAGTCTGACTTCTTACTCGCGTGGCTACACAGCCGCGGAAGGACCTTGATGCGTCCTTCGGCTTTTTGCGTGCCGTTACACTTAGCACGCTTATATTAGCTGTCTCCTGTTGAGTGGCAATCGTGGCTATCACGTAGGCGTGATTCTGTCGTGACCAGAGTGCTAACTATCTGGTCGACGTCTCCGTGTCTCATGAGGAGAACTAGTTAATAGTCCCCAATTCTATCACCTACCCTGCCCTTATATCGGGCACTGTATACCTCTAATCTACTTGAGGTGGACCACTCTTCCCGGTGGTCTTCTATCTTGAGGCAGACCTCCGGCCTCTATGTTTCAGTCTTTGGACACACACCCTCCCCTCCTGTGTTGCGTCATCAACTTTGACTCCTTGGTTGTGACGCAAGAGGTTTCTAAAAAATTAGTGTATCTAATTTTTGTCAAAGACTGTAGATAACCTGGCTTTGGGTAACTCAATAGACTTCTACTGACTATTGTCACAATGTAGTATCACTTTATTTGGCTACTTTACAATCGCCACAAACTTGTCTGGTTGGCGTGAGCCCTTTTCTCAATCGCAATATTATATTTATTAGAGGTATGTCTGAACCGGACCGTTGTCTTCTAAGACCTGCCTCAAATAGTAAATTAACTCACTACCCATACAAAGTTGACTTTCTTAGGGTCAACACATGAATTGCTTCATGTCCCCCATATAATATTAAACAACCATTACACAAGCTGTGTGCGACAGGCTTTACCTATCTCGCTTCCGCGTGTAAAGTTATCTTTCACTGTTAAGTTAGTGTTTCGTTGTCTATTATGTCCCCTGACCCGGAGTTATCTCCCTTTGATCTACAAAACATGTATGCAATTTATATGTTTGTTTTCCTGGATGTTTGCGTGTTTGGATCTAACTAATAATATAATCTAACTTCTAACATGTGTATCTATCTATCATGTGTATGTAAGTTAGTTTTCAAGTGCCATAATTCGGTTAAATGTGGCCACAAACAAGTGTATAACACTAATTCGTGACTACATTTCCGTCTTATGAGACTTAAAATACTTTCTCTAAGATCTACACTAAACTACACACAACACATTCAACACAGCACATTTTCAACCTTGAAAGCAAACATTTGACGCAGACAAAAAATAAAAAGTCGCGTTGAGCGGCAGAAAAAATCCGCTGACCGATCTCACTCTCTCTTATATAATTTACATTTCCCCTCACTTTCACACTTCTGTCATACATCTTTTACCCTCCCAATTATTTAAAAACCTTGGAGTGACACTGTACAAGTTTGGCTCAGTTTGACAAAGTTGAGCTCAATGACTATGCGTAAATTGCTGCACGAGTCCTGTATTTACAACATATTTACATGTAAGAGAAAGGGTTGATGGTTTGTACTTTTGGTCTTAATAACCACTATATTCTACTGAAATAATACTCTAAATACTGACATATTAATACTAGTTCTATAAATATGTATTTAATGTGTTAACTATTCTAATCTATTTGGCACATTAATCCTAAGATACGCTTACATTAATCCTATTCTTTATCTAATTTAAGGGATGTAATCTAACTATTTAAAATGAACTTGATGTGAGATGAGTTATGTACCTTTCTGAAATGGGTAATGTGAAATATAATAAAATTATAACTAATGTTTTTAGATGCAAAAAAATATATGACTGATATTCTTATCTAAATGGTGTAAATGATGTATGTTTAATTGTTATATTTGTATCCTATTATGTGTAAACTAATCATAATACTAACTGATCACGTTTGTTAAATGGAATGGTTCATTAAGATGAATGAACTCAAATGAAATGAACAAAGTGGAATGTAATAACTAAATGGTACTATTCCTATCTAAACTACTATCTATTCTACTTTTAAGGTAAGTAAGTGGGTAAGATAATGATTTATGTAAACTACTAAAAAAAATGAAAACTATTATATTGTCTAAATCTAAATGTAATTTAAAGTGATCTAATCTTTCTATAATTTATCACTATATTAAAACGTTATAATACATATCACAATAATTATTTATATACATGGTATTTAAATATTTCAGGTTAGTCGTTGCCCTAATGTTCAGAAATTGCTTTCATTGGCATACTATATAATCACACTTGTCCTGGGTATATTAAATACATTACACAGTCATACTTGTTGTCCTATAGGTATTGCACCTGTAGAGTTCGCCTGTGTTGTAGACCAGTATTTTCGTGTCTGTATTTATGTACTGTTCTGACACTGTTTTTCTCTGCTTAACACAAATGATTCACCGGAACACGTATGGGGCTTAGTAAGTAATGAGCTGTCCCAGTTGACACGGTGATATATTTGTTTTCGGAGCACAGTTCTTCTTTTGATGTCTACGGACACATGATAGTTCACTGTTCTTAGTACATAGTTCAGCACATAATGTCTATGTATTCGTAAAATATTTCACATAGAATATTATAATGTACTAATTAACATCTATTACTCTACACTCTTATGTGGAATCTCCGGTATTTCTACCTCAGATGGTCGACTAAGGGTATCAGCCAGAATGTTGTGCTTACCCTTAATATGCTCTATACTAAAAGTATAGTTTTGTAGTATTAGCGACCACCTGTATATACGGTCATTCCGATGCACACCACTTTGTATGACCGTGATTGGGGAGTTGTCAGTCTGGACAACGAAGTGAACACCCGCTAGAAATCGATGGAGCTTCCTCACCGCATAGATGACGCTTAGGGCTTCCAACTCTGATATGGAATATCTGGACTCAGCAGGTGTGATCTTACGGCTCACGTAGCAAATCGGATGGAATATGCCATCATAAAATTGGCCTAGTACTGCAGCGATGGAGATTCTGCTGGCATCTGTCCTAAGATAATAAACGAGCCTAGGATTAGGCAAGCGGAGGATTGGTACATTACTAAACAGGATTTTTAATTTTGACAATGCAGAAATTAATAATGCATCTTTGACATCTAATTTTACAGATGCTTTTAAAACATTGGAAAATACACTTGTAATTTCCGCTAAATTTGGTATGAATTTGCTATAGTAATTTACTAACCCCAAAAGGCTTCTGACCTGCTTCTTTGTTGTAGGCATGGTCAGGTTCATAATTTTGGTAATAATTCTATTGTCAGTTTTCAGTTGTCCTTGTGAAATGACATGACCCAAAAAATCAATTTCTTTTAGGCCTAATTCGACTTTGCTCGGTTTGACAGTGAGACCGAAGAGTCGCAACCTATCGAAGACATGTCTTAGTTTCAGTAAGTGTGTTGTCCAGTCATCAGTATGGACACATATATCATCTATATAAGTCACTGTATTCGTCACTCCATGCAGTAGATCTCTAGTTAAGCGTACGAAAGTGGCAGGAGCGTTTCGAAGTTCGAAAGGAAGAAACCGCCACTTGTAAAGTCCTAAAGGTGTTGAAAAAGCAGTAAGATGAATGGATTGAGTCTGCATAGGGACCTGCCAATATCCCTTAGTAAGATCTAATTTAGAAAAGATTTTGGAGGTGGACATGTCAAGGATAAGATCTTCGAAGGAAGGAATTGGTTCTGCGTCGATCTTAGTGACGTTGTTGAGCTTTCGATAGTCCACACACAGACGAATTGTGGAGTCTTTTTTCTTAACTAGGACGATTGGAAAGGAGTACTCAGATGTAGATTTCTGGATGATCCCAATAGCTTCTAAATTAAGAATTTCCTTATTTAGACTTTCTATATAGCTGAGTGGGATAGAGTACGGCCTGCATTTGATAGGCTTAGAGTCCGAAAGCAGAATGGAGTGCTCGATTCTGTCCGTCCTACCTGGAATGTCAGAAAATATGTCTTTATACTCTGTCACTAATTCTATTAATTGTCGTCGTTGACTGTCTGTTAGTCCCTGTTCTATCTGTATGCTATCTAATGTCGCAGTCTTGTCTACAATGGGAACAGGTAGTTCCATTCCGTCATCGTCTACCTGATTCAGTACGGTGGTGGTGCTAAGTGCGTATTCTGTATTCTCGCTAAGTGTATGCATCTCGTCGGATTTGCCAGTCTCGCTAATTAGTGTAGTTGCGTTATGTACGTCTGTCGTCTGATCACTAGGTGTGGGTGCACTGTGTTCGTCTGTCTCTACTCCTGTCTCTTGTAGTGAAAAGTAAGGTTTCAACATGTTGACATGGAATATCTTTAAGTGTCCGTTTATTGATATTTGATAGTCAACATCTGAAATTTTACGTACCACCTTGAATGGCCCTTGCCATGAGGTCAATAATAAATTTCGTTTGTCTGGAAGTAACAAAAGTATGTCTTGATCTGGTTCAAGATCAATTGTTCTCGCACCTTTGTTTGCGTATTGGCGGTAGATTTGACCCTTCCTCTCCAAAGCTGCCTTAGCTATAATACACGATTTCATGATTTTATCTCGTGTTTCTGTCACCATTTCATAAGGTGTTTTTGGGGTGGGAATTTCAATGGAATTAGTTATTACCTGATGATAAATGGTTAGGGGTCCACGTGGGTTAGCCCCGTATACTAATTCAAACGGTGAGAAACCCGTGCTTGAATGGGGAATCTCCCGATAGGCGAACAGCACTGTTGGTAACACGGTATCCCAACCAGCTGGGTTTTCTGCTGTTACCTTAGCCAGCATATGCTTAAGATCTCCGTTAATTTTCTCTACTATTCCATTGCTGGCTGGATGGTACGCTGTTGTAAAATGCTGTTTAATCCCTAACATTTTTGTAAGGGCTTGCGTTGCAGCCGATATGAATTGTGTTCCACGATCGGATAAGATGGTACGTGGAAAACCGAATCGTGAGAACAGGTGTAGAAATACATTGGCAACGTCTTTGGAGGTGATGTATTTCAAAGCTACTGCCTCAACCCACCTTGAACACCTGAAACACCCTGATTCAGGGGTCCAACAATATCTACCGCCACAATCTCAAATGGCCTAGAAGCCAGTGTAGACGGTTGTACTTCAGCTGTAGGATGTTTACCCTTACGTACTAATTGTTGACAGACATTACAAGAACGACAAAATAATTTTATATCATTGCAAACACCTGGCCAATAAAAATGAGCCTGAATTCTGGCCCTGGTTTTGTCGTATGCAAGGTGACCAGCAAACGGTGACTCATGTGCAATCTTTAGCACAGTTAGGCGGTGTTGTACAGGTAACACCGTTTGCTGAATCTCATGGTTACCAGTTGTATAATATCTAGTAAGAATGCCATTATTAAGCCTAAAGAACCATGATGCGTTTTTGGACACTTTGGCTCTTTCTTTCAATAATTTTAAATATGGAGACACACTAGAATCAGCTTTCTGCTGTTCTATGAATTTTTGTCTGTTGGTATCATCTGTGCTAGTTGGAGAAAGCAACAGTAGTCTCTCATCTTGTAGTGTGTCTTGATGTTTTATAGTGTCTGCTCTGGTTGTTGCATTAGCTGCATTTAATTCTTCCCATGCAGCTATTTCATCGCTAGTACATTGTTTCAATTGGGGTAAGCAACCCAAAATTAAATCAGTACAAGGGTTGTCAAGTATTGCACAAGTAAAGGTACCAGAAAGGAAAGGAGTGTTAATACGGGCTTTGGCCAAAGGGTAAATTTCAATGTTACCCGAAAAGGTTCGGCATTTGATAGAGTCACCTGTATAATCATCTGGATTCACCAGTTCCTTTCTAAGACCAATAAGGGTGCTGCCGCTGTCCAGCAAACATTGGCATGGTCTATCATTGACCATTGCATTGTGGAACACCAAATTGCCTCTGGAGGCTAATGCTGCATTTACATTCTCAGTCGAGAATGGTACTGTATGTCCACATTCTAATTTTCCGTCTGCATGAAATTGGTGACAACGTTCACAACTGTCAAAACTTAACATATCGTTTACACAACACACATCTTCAGATTGGTTAACAGGTAAGTCATTTTCAACATCACACTCAGTCTCACTACCACTATCAGAAGATGTATCAATCAAAATAGCATTGTTAGCTTTCATACGTTGGCGGCCCAGGCACTTATTTGAATAATGGCCGTAGCTGGAACAAAAGAAGCATTTGATTGCACGCCTGTATGCAGATCTTTTGTTTTGTTGCTTCTTAATAATATTTTCAAGATGTGCCGGATAGTTTGGCGATTTGTCACACATAGAATAAGTGTCATGCAAATGTTGACAGTAGATACATTTTGACACTTTCCTATCTTTCTTGTCGATTTTCTGAAAGGGTTTTCTATTACTCTGATAGTTTTTAGGTTGGTCTTTCACAAAAGAAACTACTTCAGAGTCATTTGAAGTCTTAAAAATATCTCTATTTGAAGAAAAATATGCAGAGCCTTTTTTTTCAAACTGTTCTATGTTCTCAATGTCTGACTGCTGACCGGAATTTAGCAAAAGGAGATGGTATAGTGGATATAACTTTATCCATGGCTATTAAATTTTTAAGTCTGTCAAAGTCTTTTCCTATGTTAGCTGCTTTAAGCCACCTATCTAGTACACTTTGAACATTTGAGACGTAATCAATGAAAGTCTCACTAGGTTTAGGTTTTAAATTTGAGAACTGAACCTGATACCCAGGGGCATCAAGTAAAAAGTGTTGCATTATCCTATCATGGATGTACTGATAGTTAGATCTAAGATCAGTTGGTATTGATTCTATCACTTTAAGGGGCTCACCACTCAGGTTCTTCATATAAATCATAGCCCACATCTCTATTGGAACTTGGTGATATTTAAACTGATACTCGACATTTTCTGTCCAGGCTGATATGGAATCTTCTTTACAATATGGTTTGATAATGTTTTTGTATTTATTGAACTTATTTTCTTCTTGTTGACTTTTTAGTTTAGTGGCAGAGATCTCTGCGTGTGAGTCTACATCCATCCCTTTCATCTTTAGCTGTGTCTCTGATTCTACTTGAATTTGTTTTTCTTTAACTCTTGCCATTTCATCTATCTCTTTTTGCTTTAGTTCTTTCTCTTGATCCTAATTGCTTCTGTTTTAATTCTAGTTCCTTCTGTTTAATTTCCTTATCATGTTCTAACTGTTGTTGCTTAATCTCCAATTCTTTTTGTTTCATCTCTTTATCATCTTCTAACTGTTTTTGCTTTGTTATCTCAGCTAGTTGTGCCATCTCTTTTTGATGCTGTCTTTCTTGCTCTCTTTCTCGTGCGCGTTCATCTCTCTCAGCATCTTTTGCTTCCTTGAATTTTTGATCAGCATATTGCTCTAGTTCTTTTCCTGTATATTGCAATTCTTTGCCTGCTTTTACGAAATCAGCTAAAGTAGCCATGTTGTTGGGTAATTGGCTAACGTTGACTTGAACTCTTTATTCACTTATTTATCTTTGATATGTTATGTTTCTTAATACCTGAGCACTATAAATTGTACTCTTAGTTTATAACTTGGAAAATTTTATCCTGAAAAACAGAGCACAAAAATATGCTAATGCATCACACGCTGAAAAAGAGATGCACTATTAATCACATTGCATGCCAAATATATTGAGTATACTCAACTTAATGTTCCCGAGAATCAGGAACACCAATCCGCCAATACAGGTCACCTCGTTTGGCACTTCGGTATACACACGAGTTTTCTAATCAGCTGTTGTTCACCCTGGTTCACAGAGCAGCAACAATTAACAAATAGTAAACGACATATTATATTCGACAGTTTGGTACAATCACAATGACATGCCCACGGAACAAACAGAATATAGTTTACTTAATATTTAATGTCAATGTCCTGTCTTCGTTCTAACGTTTTATGCCTTTCGTTACTAACCTAGTTTAATCTATGGAAGTGTTGTGCAGACCAAGTCTAATTTGCATGGCCAAAAGTAGTGCCATCGTGACGGTAAACAAATAGAAAAAGTACGAAAAAAATTCAATAACTGCTTTCAAATAAATAAAAATATAATAATAATGTTTAAATAAATAAATATATTCAATTACTAACTTAAATAAACAAATAATAGTTAATATAAAGCACAGATTCAGGCGGGCAGCAGCTTGACGATTTGTAAACAATCAGATGCTGAATGCGAATGGCGTAGAACAACTGCTTGTCAATCGTCTTACGTCAGAGGCGCAGCGCTATTTTTAGCTTGCAAAAATCGATAATGTCGGCCGCATGTGTATCGCTCCGCCATGAATCATATTTGGTAATTATTCATAAATAAATAAGCCAATACATAAATAAATGGAAGAAAATAATAATATCAATACTTACAACTTTGAAGAATACATAATTATAAGTACACGATAGTTTAATAAACACAAATAAACATTGTTTTGTCACGATAGGCACAGCTCGCTCGCAACTTGTTCTAGTCTGCACACGTCATCAGTCACTGACACAAATTAAACCTTGTAATTCACTACTCGTAACCTTAGTCTAGAGCCGTGGGTGAGTGTATTAGCTTGAACTTTCGTCCAAGCCACACTTCTGACACCACATTAATCCTTGCCTGTCAACAACCCATGTGTCAGGCATCATCGGATTACTTCTCCCACACCACACAAGAAACTTGCAAGTCGTGTGAGAGGAAATGAATGATACATTTTATTGCCGTTGGCTCTTTACATGTACATAACAGTCGCTATCAAACCACACACAAAGCCACAGAATTGCCTATCACTAGTTTCCTAAACCCTATTGCTAATCTCTATCTACTTGGCTACACAAAACTCCTATCAACACTAAACGATGTGCTCGCTACAAAGTCAGTCCCCAGTCTGACTTTCTTACTCGCGTGGCTACACAGCACGCGGAAGGACCTTGATGCGTCCTTCGGCTTTTTGCGTGCCGTTACACTTAGCACGCTTATATTAGCTGTCTCCTGTTGAGTGGCAATCGTGGCTATCACGTAGGCGTGATTCTGTCGTGACCAGAGTGCTAACTATCTGGTCGACGTCTCCGTGTCTCATGAGAGAACTAGTTAATAGTCCCCCATTCTATCACCTACCCTGCCCTTATATCGGGGCACTGTATTACCTCTAATCTACTTAAGGTTGACCACTCTTCCCGGTGGTCTTCTATCTTGAGGCAGACCTCCGGCCTCTATGTTTCAGTCTTTGACAACGTGGAGGAAACATGGCAAACCTAGACATAACCTCAGCCACTCCCACACACCCAGTGGAAGAGACATGACAAACCTAGACATAACCTCAAACAGTCCCACACACCATGTGGAGAAGACATGACAAACCTAGACATAACCTCAGCCACTCCCACACACCCCGTGGAGGAGACATGACAAAGCTAGACATAACCTCAGCCAGTCCCACACATCCCCTAGAATAGACTTGACCCAGCTAGGCCTAACCTCAACCAGTCCCATACACCCCGTGGAGGAGAAATGACAAACCTAGACATAACCTCAGCCAGTCCCACACATTCCCTAGAATAGACCTGACCCAGCTAGACCTAACCTCAACCAGTCCCACACACCCCGTGGAGCAGACATGACAAACCTAGACATAACCTCATCCAGACACACACACCCCGTGGAGGAGAAATGACAAAACTAGACATAACCTCATTAAGTCCCACAAATCCCCTAGAATAGACCTGACCCAGATAGGCCTAACCTCAACAAGTCCCAAACACCCCGTGGAGGAGACATGACAAACCTAGACACAACCTCAGACTGTCCCACACACCCCGTGGAGAAGACATGACCAAACTAGACATAACCTCAGACAGGCCCACACACCCAGTGGAAGAGACATGACAAACCTAGACATAACCTCAAACAGTCCCACACACCATGTGGAGGAGACATGACAAACCTAGACATAACCTCAGACAGTCGCACACACCCCGAAGAGGAGACATGACAAACCTAGACATAACCTCAAACAGTCCCACACACCCCATGGAGTAGATATGACAAACCAAGACATAACCTCAGACAGTCCCACACACCACGTGGAGGAGATATGACAAACCTAGACATAACCTCAGTCACTCCCACACATCCAGTGGAAGAGAATGACAAACCTAGACATAACCTCAAACAGTCCCACACACTATGTGGAGGAGACATGACAAACCTAGACATAACCTCAGACAGTCGCACACACCCCGAAGAGGAGACATGACAAACCTAGACATAACCTCAACCAGTCCCACACACCCCATGGAGGAGATATGACAAACCAAGACATAACCTCAGACAGTCCCACACACCACGTGGAGGAGACATGACAAACCTAGACATAACCTCAGCCACTCCCAAACACCCAGTGGAAGAGACATGACAAACATAGACATAACCTCAAACAGTCCCACACACCATGTGGAGGAGACATGACAAACCTAGACATAACCTCAGACAGTCGCACACACCCCGAAGAGGAGACATGACAAACCTAGACATAACATCAGACAGTCGCACACACCCCGAAGAGGAGACATGACAAACCTAGACATAACCTCAGACAGTCGCACACACCCCGAAGAGGAGACATGACAAACCTAGACATAACCTCAACCAGTCCCACACACCCCATGGAGGAGATATGACAAACCAAGACATAACCTCAGACAGTCCCACACACCACGTGGAGGAGACATGACAAACCTAGACATAACCTCAGCCACTCCCACACACCCAGTGAAAGAGACATGACAAACCTAGACATAACCTCAAACATTCCCACACACCATGTGGAGGAGACATGACAAACCTAGACATAACCTCAGCCACTCCCACACACCCCGTGCAGGAGACATGACAAACCTAGACATAACCTCATCCAGACACACACACCCCGTGGAGGAGAAATGACAAACCTAGACATAACCTCAGCCAGTCTCACACATCCCCTAGAATAGACCTGACCCAGCTAGACCTAACCTCAACCAGTCCCACACACCCCGTGGAGCAGACATGACAAACCTAGACACAACCTCATCCAGACACACACACCCCGTGGAGGAGAAATGACAAAACTAGACATAACCTCATTAAGTCCCACACATCCCCTAGAATAGACCTGACCCAGATAGGCCTAACCTCAACAAGTCCCAAAAACCACGTGGAGGAGACATGACAAACCTAGACATAACCTCCGACAGTCCCACACACACCGTGGAGGAGATATGACAAACCTAGACACAACCTCAGACTGTCCCACACACCCCGTGGAGAAGACATGACCAAACTAGACATAACCTCAGACAGACCCACACACCCAGTGGAAGAGACATGACAAACCTAGACATAACCTCAAACAGTCCCACACACCATGTGGAGGAGACATGACAAACCTAGACATAACCTCAGCCATTCCCACACACCCCGTGGAGGAGACATGACAAACCTAGGCATAACCTCAGAAAGTCCCACACACCCCGTGGAAGAGACATGACAAACCTAGACATAACCTCAGACAGTCCCACACACCCCGTGGAGGAGACATAACAAACCTAGAAATAACCTCAGCCAGTCCCACACATCCCCTAGAATAGACCTGACACAGCTAGACCTAACCTCAACCAGTTTCACACACCCCGTGGAGGAGACATGACAAACTAGACATAACCTCAGACAGTCCCACACACGCCGTGGAGGAGACATGTCAAGCCTAGACATAACCTAAAACAGTCCCACACATCCCATGGAGTAGACATGACAAACCTAGACATAACCTCAGACACTCCCACACATCCAGTGGAGGAGACATGACAAATCTAGACATAACCTCATACAGTGCCACACATTCCGTGGAGGAGACATGACAAACCTAGACATAACCTCAGACAGTCCCACACACCCCATGGAGGAGACATGACAAACCTAGACATAACCTCAGACAGTCCCGCACACCCCGTGGAGGAAACCTGACCAACCTAGACATAACCTCAGACAGTCCCACACACCATGTGGAGGAGACATGACAAACCTAGACATAACCTCAACCAGTCCCACACACCCCGTGGAAGAGACATGACCAACCTAGACATAACCTCAGACAGTCCCACACACCCCGTGGAGGAGACATGACAAACCTAGACATAACCTCAACCAGTCCCACACACCCCGTGGAGAAGACACGACAAACCTATACATAACCACAACCAGTCCCACACACCCCGTGGAAGAGACATGACCAACCTAGACATAACCTCAGACAGTCCCACACACCATGTGGAGGAGACATGACCAACCTAGACATAACCTCAACCAGTCCCACACACCATGTGGAGGAGACATGACAAACCTAGACATAACCTCAACCAGTTCCACACACCCCGTGGAAGAGACATGACCAACCTAGACATAACCTCAGACAGTCCCACACACCATGTGGAGGAGACATGACAAACCTAGACATAACCTCAACCAGTCCCACACACCCCGTGGAAGAGACATGACCAACCTAGACATAACCTCAGACAGTCCCACACACCCCGTGGAGGAGACATGACAAACCTAGACATAACCTCAACCAGTCCCACACACCCCGTGGAGAAGACATGACAAACCTATACATAACCACAACCAGTCCCACACACCCCGTGGAAGAGACATGACCAACCTAGACATAACCTCAGACAGTCCCACACACCATGTGGAGGAGACATGACCAACCTAGACATAACCTCAACCAGTCCCACACACCATGTGGAGGAGACATGACAAACCTAGACATAACCTCAACCAGTCCCACACACCCCGTGGAAGAGACATGACCAACCTAGACATAACCTCAGACAGTCCCACACACCATGTGGAGGAGACATGACAAACCTAGACATAACCTCAGACAGTCCCACACTGTTTTCACAGAGCGGCCAATCGAAAGCGTAGCATATATCACGAGCTACGTAGCTACGACGACGACCTCACCAGGAGTGAACCAAATGACGGGGGCCAGAAACGAACTGACAACTTTCGGAATGCGAGGCGGACGGCTTAACCGCTACGCCAATGAGATCTCCAAATCTCTAATGTATTTATAGTTATGTTTCTATTCACAGGCCTGTGCGATAAATGTTATACGTAAGTGCTAAACTAATCAATATGTAATTAAAGAATGGATTTACAATTATACCACTGTTTACCTTGCAATATGTTATACTGTCTTGAAAATATTCTACACGCTACCAGCCTAATCCCCAGATGTGTACAGTGAGTAATATAATAAATATACCAGTAAACAGCATTTTCTGGGAAAGTTTCCACCACACGGCCTCGTGATCCGTGGAGTCAAGGACACTGCTATAAATAACTTACACCTTCGCCACAGAGGCTCCTACAGGGAGGGGGCATTGACGGTGTATCTAGAGAAAGGAGGGTGAGAAAAATAAAATATTGGAAGAAGAAGGGTTCGCCATAAGAAAATAAAAATATGTATATACAAGTTATACTCTCGTAAGTAACGTGACGACGGTGAGAATCAGCAGTGGTTCGAATCGCGTCGGTAACTTACGGGGTATGTGAGCCGGCCACTCAGAAAGCAATGGCAGACTACTGAGCGTAATCTTGCCAAGAAATCAACAATCAGCTGAAAGATGCTGATGTTAACAGCGATGTCCTGTAAAGGATATGCAAACATATATACATACAAATTATCACAGAGCCGTAATGAAGTCAGGACAAAAATATGTGCAGTCATGTTGGCATACTGAGCAGTGCGCCTCATAATGCAGGCGCAGTCTCCGTTTCTGGTAGGACTCGTTCAATGGGGACACGCATATTTTTAGAATGTTCAAGGAATCGTCTTGTAATGAAAGGCGGGAGGAAGAGAATTGGTAATCTCAACCCTCATGTCGTGGCCTAGTATAGGTGAATAATTACCTCTTCGCAACCGTGTAACGGTGTCTGCCCGAAGCAAACTTTCACGATGTTTATTGTAGAGGTACTGAGTAAAGCGGGAATGGTGTGTTTTTCAATTCTCGGTTAAAGTCTTACAGACGTTGTCATCAACTTCGGGTTGATTGTCTACGCAGTTTTATGTTTGAGAACAGGACTGCAAGAGCTGTGAAGGCTGGACAGAAAAACCACTGCAGGAGATCCCCCTCCTGGACCGTTAAGCATTCTTTGATCACATTGTCAAAGAACATTTCGAGCCAAAATAGGCCTTATCAGCCATCTTAGAACTCAGGTCTCCATATTTTCAACCCCTCTGGATGAAACGACTGGTCGTCATCATTCTTGATGGACAAACAACAACATGTTTGAGTAGTTTGCCATTGTTTTATAAACGAGAAGAGAAATCAACGTTCAAGTTAACCTGATCAGTGTGAGGAATGAATCTACTACCCCGCCATCAGCGCTCAGGAATTTTAAGCGCGAGTGCACTTAATCTTTCCGCCATTATTGCCTCTAAACCACAGCGTCGCCAATGGAACACTTACTGAGTTAAAATTCCCTAGAAAATCGCAGTCAAAAACATTCAGGTGTTTATACATTGTATCTAGGTCAAAAGGCCATACACGTCTATAAATAGTGTGATGCAATATAATACCAGTATTGATTATTATAACGTACCTACAGGTTTGATACTGACGATAGTTTGAAAGAATCCAACACAGCTGTTGTTGAGGCTGATGATTTTTCTCCCATTACATATAATTCGGGAATTTCCCATCAGCGCCATGCGTCATTTATACAGGGTGTCCGTAAAGTCTGGACATGGGTAAAAATACAACTGTTTATTCAAATAACATCTTCAATATGATTTATAAAATAACGGCAATTCCCTATTGCATCATCATCATCATCTTCCACTTCTGCCGTCAAGCGTCGTGGGGAGGAATAATTTGCGTTCCAGCGCCCGGTTGGCGGCACTGGATAGTGTCATTCCGTGTGATTGTACAATGTCTTTAGTTAGTTAGTTAGTCGACAGATCATCCTCATTGCACATCGAACCATTCAGTCCATAAGTGCTCGGATCCCCTCCTCAGCAATTCCCGCAGCGTGTAGCGGCTAACGACGCCAGTTCTGTGTTGGTTTATCAATCTTCTTTGGCTTCCTGCGTAGTGTTCTTGTTTGGCCACCCCTCTTTTAATTTGCTGTTTTCGCAGTCTGGCCATGGTTGTAGATTCACAGTCATCACTTGGTTCACGCAAGAGTCTTACTTCTCGTAGAGCATTCAGAATGTCAGCCTGGTCCATGGCGCATCCGCTCTCCACAGTAGCCTCACCTGCGAGCTTGTCAGCCCGCTCATTTCCTTGGACTCCCGCATGCCCTGGCACGAAGATGAAACTAATCTTTGTCAGCCGAGACCGCTCCAGAGGCAGCAACCATTCTCTTCGGATCGACCCCTCCTCTATCCTCTTGATCATGTTCATTGAGTCGCTAAGGAAACATGCCCTAGTGAATGTCTGTGTCTCGAGCCATGTTATTACTTTACTTACTGCTATGACTTCCATAGTCAGGCTACTTGTGGTTTCAGTGAAAGCACCAGAGTCCTCCTTCACAATTCTCCCTCCGGCCCGAGCTGTAAAGGCCCATGAGCTTCTCACATGTCGGACGACCGACCCATCTGTGTAGATGACCGCATCACCGTCTAGCGAATTCTCGAAAATCAACGCTTGTACTTCAGCCTCCACAGCAGCCGGATTTTCTTGTCTGCATTTTCTATCTAGTTGGATGAAATTGATTGTCTTTTTTTTTTTGATTAATTGATTGAAAGTACAATGTCTTTGATGTCGTCAATCCATTTTCTTCTTGGACGTCCTCTTGGTCTTGTCGCAGATGATCTTTGATGTAAGGCCAGTGATGGTTTGAAAATGCTGGTGTTGAAATTCAATGTCCTGTAGAGGATATGCAAAAAAAAAAAAAAAAACAGGTGTAGCTCCTGGGAAAGTATGAGTCATAGTAAACATGGATAGACTTACATATCTTACAACGGACAGAGTAAATATCCGCCAAAAGAAGAGACAATGAAATCATATATAATAATAAAATAAAAATAAATATTCTAGGACACAACAAATGACGTTTCGATTATATAATCTTCATCAGGGATGGGACAATACAAACAGATCTAAAGAAAACACATAAAAAAATTATAAAGTAATATTAAACCACTACTCCTTGGTTGTCAACAAGGCACACAAGTTGTTCTCAGTTCGGTTTGACAGGTGCTCTTTTTCTAAAAAGGTTGAGTCCAATTCAGCTGCAAAAGTGCCAAATAAGAAATGTGCGGTCAAAGGTGTGCAAACGGTCAGATATGAATATATAGAGGGAAGTCAGCAGAGTTATACAGTGGCATCTACAACAGTATTGTTTCCAGTATTGGCATCTACAACAGTATTGTTTCCAGTATTGGCATCTACAACAGTATTGTTTCCAGTATTGGCATCTACAACAGTATTGGTGGATGCATCCCAGAATTGATTAACTGGCTTTCAATTTTAAGCCAAATGAAGTTGTTACAAAAGCATGGCTTCAATGCTGTGATCCAAGCATCGTCGGCTCCATTATGATCAAAAGATTTAAAATGGTTAGGAACAGGTTTGTCAGAGTTTTGAATAATAATACCTGTAAGGTGTTCCCTAAAGCGGTCGCCTAGGCGTCTATCGTCTGTTCAATATACTTCGTGTCACATCGTTTGCATATTATAACATATTATCGCAACTGTAGGATCAACGGGAGTTTAACAACCGAGTTCCTTACTTTGTACACAACTGTACACACCGAGCGTGTGAGACATAAGATGGTGCATGGTGGTGGAAATGACCACGTGTTCACATGCACCCACTGTGAACGAACATTTACAGCGCGAATTGGCCTTATTAGTCACATTCGCTACCGCCATAGGTGAACGTTACTATGCCTTTTTAAAGCACAAACTATCGTCTGTCAAGACGGCAAGGTGCCAATGAACACAACTGTAGGATCAAGGACAGTATAATATCCCAGTTCCTTACTTTGCGATGTTTGTCCATCAAGAATGATAATAACCATTCATTTCATCTAGTGGGGTTGAAAGTATGGAGCCTTGAGTTCTAAGATGGCTGATAAGGTCTATTTTGACTCTAAAGTTTCTTTGACAATGTGGGCAAAGAATGTTTGACGTTCCAGGAGGAGGTTTCTCTCTCCTTCCTTTTCTTCACACCTCTTGCAGTCCTGGTTGCTTCACAAGTGAATGCACCCTTGCGTAATGATGCACGCCTTGAATCTCGGCCTTTAGCAGCAGTCTCCCAGGTGTCATGATGAATTCCAAAAGATTTCAGTGAGATTTTCACTGTCTTTAAAACGTTTCCTCTGGCCGCCTTGGGAGGGTATACCACAAAACAGCTCGCTATAAAAAAAATTCGTAAAGGGGGCCTGTGAATCAGCTAATCTGATTCTTCATTAGTAGAGTGTGGATACTGGACATGGACGCTCTTTCTAGAACTTCAGTGTCTGGGATCTTGTCTTGCCATTTAATCTTCAATAGCTTCCTAAGGCAGACTGTGTGGAAATGGTTTAATTTCCTAGCATGTCGCTGATAAACAGTCCAGGTTTCACAAGCATATAGCAGTGTGGTTAATACAACTGCTTTGTAGACTTTCAGCTTTGTTTGCAGGCTTATTCCAGTTCTGTCCCATACATTCTTGTACAGTCTGCCAAAGGCCGCGCTGGCCTTGGAGATTCTTGCATTCACTTCGTCATTAATTATGGCAGCTTGTGACACAGTGCTACCAAGATAGGTGAATTTGTCCACAGCACTTAGTCTATGACCATTCACTTTGATATTCGGCACGGTGTGATTATTCCCGAGAGCTGCCAGGTACATGACTACAGTATTCTCCAGGTTGATCTTGAGCCCACAGTCGGCACAGGCATATGAGAAAGCTTAAACATTGTGTTGCATGTCCGCCTCTGAGTTGGCGTATAGAGCGCAATCATCAGCAAACAAGAGCTCTCTGACGGTGTCGCTGTTAGGTGTGGTTTTAGCTTTCAGCCTTCTGAGATTGAATAACTTTCCATCCATACGGTAGTTGACGTCTATTCCAATGTCGTTGTTCTCGAAGGCATTCGTCAGCATAGCTGAAAACATGAGGCTGAACAGTGTTGGTGCCAGGACACATTCTTGCTTCACTCCATTGGTGACAGGAAAGGGTTCAGACAGTTCAGCATTTTCCTGTACTCTTACCTGCATACCATCATGAACTAGCCGCACTATTTGGACAAACTTTTGTGGACAGCCATATTTCGCCATAATCTTCCACAGTCCTTCTCTGTTGACTGTATCAAAAGCCTTGGTAAGGTCAATGAAAGTGGAGAATATTTCGGAGTTCTGTTCCTGACATTTCTCTTGCAGCTGTCTTGCAGCGAAAATCATGTCAGCAGTTCCTCGTTCTTTTCTGAAGCCACATTGACTCCACACCCACATTGAATTCCCCCACCTCCATTTTCTATTGAGTTATTTGCTACTCCGTATGTAAATACATGAGTCCAGGTCTTACTTGGGCAATGTTCTTCTATAAAGTTCATAAATTTTTATCTTCTTTCTTCTTTAAAAAGGCTACACTACCTGTAACTATGTGTTTTAATTGTTTAAACTCAAGTATCATTCATTTATTCACCTCATATGATATACATCTCCGCTGTATGCACATGGCGAGGTGCAGAGAAATATCATCACCATCACGTGCCATGCCGATAAGCGTAACCGGTCATGTTTCGCAATCTCACGCGATCACCAGAAGCGTGGATAAGTTTTGTGTACTTGTCTCGACCATACCACGCGGCCAAGTCAACCAGGTAGTAGTTACTTCTCTGCCTTCCCCATGTTCTTTTCCCCTCAATCTTACCAGTTGTCACCAAGTTCTCCAATTCATTTCTTCTCATAATATGTCCAAACAATTTGGACTGTCTGCGTCTAATATCTCTAATCAGTTTACGATCTTCGTTTGTTTCTTGAAGGACTTGTTCATTGGTCTTTCTGGCTGTCCATGGTATTCTTTGAATTTTCCTCAGAAACCACATTTTTACAGCCATCAGATGTTTCTCAGCTTGACTGCTCATTGTCCAAGCTTCACATCCATAAAAAGTACAGGTTCTATGTAGCACCTTGTCACAGGATAAATTAACTTGTCAGTCGATCAATGATAACCAAACCCGACATTATTTTGCTAACACAATTGACGCTTTTATGGTGAACAAACTGAGGAAAATACGTCTGTACAGATTCTCGACACCTGGTCAACAGTGTGTATGAGATCAAAGGGAGTCAAGTCGAGTTGTCTACACATAGTCGTCAAGTTGATGACAGGATGTTGTTCGAGAGGTGTGTACTGGCGACATTTGTCTACAAAACGGAAGTTGGTCGTTGCAAGTGATAGACAGAATGCCTGCTAGAGGTCAGAAGGATTATGTAATGGGAGAAAGGTCTTTGGCTTACAGACAACCCGGATATTTGTTGGATGAGACAAAGAACTCCACAGATAAAAAGGAAAATTGACAGCTAATTGACTCTGGTTAGTCTGGAAACAGGAGGACAAAGCCAGATTCTGGACTGATTGGTGTCTGGACTTTCCGGTGACTCACTCAAGCACCTATATAAAACCCAGTGCAGTAAACAGGTGGATGGAGTCGAGGAAAACATTCTGAAGTGTAGAATTGGGGATAATTCCCAGTTGTGGTATATTAGAGGGACTAGCCTATCTAAGTAGTGATAGTTATCCACGGACATAAAGGACTTTTTCCCGGGGTTTTTTTT
>JACEFZ010012052.1:0-20003 GCA_014155875.1 Cepaea nemoralis | reverse complement strand
AGAAATTATATAAGGAAAATGAAAAAGTAAATGTTATTAAATAAGTAGAAGATTTTACACTAAGAAACTATTATAGTCGGTTGCACAGGAATGAAAGGAAGACGTGTAGAAAATTTCATCTCAATCAGATGTACCGTTATCGAACGCATCCAATACATAGCTGACCGCAAACAAAGCCACATACACTCTGTTATATATATATATATATATATATATATATATATATATATATATATATATATATATAATATATATATGTCTAAGGTGTGTTCATTTAAAATCCGTTCGTGCCGCAACGCGCATAATTGGTACATTGAACATGATCATGCCATAGTCATGTGATAAGTACTGACCAATGACTAAAAGAGCAAGTGCTTATCGTTTCATGATGCATAGGTTCTGTTTCTAACCGTTGAGAAAATGGCCGCGTTGATCCAAAATTCCGTCCAAAGAAGCTCAAAGAGCGGTGATTCAGTTTCTTTCACTTGAAGGATATCGACCAGTGGACATTCATCGAAGAATGCAGGCAGCGTACGGTAACAAATGTGTGTCGAAGACAACAGTGACAGGCTTGGACGTCAGTTCACGACAGATCTTCGACAGCAGGGTCAAGCGCATTTTGTTGCAACAGACAAAAAATCATCGCCCAAATTGATGCAGCAGTACAGATGAACCATTGTCGAAGCATACGTTCGATAGCGAAAGAATTTGATGTGTCAATTGGGGCAATTCAAAAGGTCGTTCGTAAGAAACTGCAATATCGGAAGGTGTGTTCACAGTGGGTACCACGGATGTTGACCGACAACCAAGAAGAGGAAAGCATGGGATTGTGTTTGAACCACTTGCTGCGTTAGACAGTGGGGGGATGATGAATTTCTCTTCTGCATAGTGGCAGGCGATGAATCATGGTGTCACCACTTTGAGCCGAGCAGCAAAAGAGAGAGCACGCAATGAAAGCTTGCTGGATCACCAAAAGCCAAAAAATTCAAGTTACAGGTTCCCGCTGGTAAGATTATTATGAGCGCACTTTTTTTTACCATGGAAGGTTATTGTTTGTCAACACCATCTCTACCCACTACTTGCAAACACTAAACAAGCTGCAAAAAAGTCATCAAGAATAAACGACCCGGCATGCTTTCTCGCGGTGTGATTTTGTTGCACGATAATGCTCGTCCGCATGTCGCAAAGATTGTGCAGGAAGCATTATCAAGGAAGAAGTAGGAGTTAGTTATTTAGTTAGTCGCACTTCCAACTTCACAGCAACGGTTCGTCCCCATTATGCTCCGTTCCTGTGCCAGTGAATATCACACAAAATGCTCCCCACTGCCCAATGTGAAAAGTGGAAAAGACAGGAGTCTCGACAAACAACAGCCCGCACAGATACAGTGTGCATAATGCCGCCGCCAGAATGTCAACACAATAGTCCCCCACGAAACACCCAGTTCATCTCTGATGGAATCGGCAGTCATTTTCCCATCTGGATGTTTCCTAGATGTTCACTCACACAGTCCACGAAATACAGTTCATCGTCGATGGCAGTGGCTGTCAACCAGAAGCCCAGCAGCCACGCATTTCTGCATAAGGCAAAAACTGGTCAACTCTGGGACATAGCCATCTGCCATCACTCTGAACATGCAGTCACCTTCCAAAAAACCTTGGGCAGATTCAAAAGCATTTCACACGAAACTCACAGCTCACAGTGTCGCGCCACGCACTCACTCAGTAGCAGACGTATTGGTTACCCATTCCTCTGGAATACACAGTTAAACAGTGGAAGAAGTGGGAATTTCTGCAACATCCAGCCTATAGTCCTGATTTGTCACCATGTGATTTTCATTTGTTCGGACCACTACAAAAAAAGCTCTCAAGGGGCAAAGATTTCACACAGATGCAGACGTGATGAACGCGGTAAACACTTGGTGCAGTGAGCAACCACAATCCGTTTTTGCGGACGGCATTCGCCGCCTACCTAAGCAATGGGATGCTTGCCTGAATGCCTATGGCGACTTGTTCTGACCAACCCATGGTGCATAATTCATTCAAAATGAATGCTTTGTTTAATTCTACCACTCCTGTTAATGTTTCTTTCATGCTTTTTAACAGTACAAGAAGCAAAATTTGTTTGAGTCCAAGTGATTTGTCTGTAAGCTCTGTGTGTCATGTGTTTCCTTATTATATGTTTGTGTTCTAGTAGTACTTGTTGGGTGGTTCATCTGATATGGTTTAAGTTTTAATTTGTGAATTGTTTTGTATGATATGTTCTTGGTGTCTTTGTGTATCTCATTACGTAATCTTTAATAGAGCCCAAATTTGGGAAATTTCATGTAAAGTGTATATTAGAATAAGTTGTGTTATAGCAAGATGAAGATGTCAGCCATGGGAAATGGATCTTTTGGAATACTCGGATGAACTATCCCCGATGGACTCACAAATTACATGGCCATACATGTTGTTAACTGTCATGGGTGTTTCAATGGAGCACATGTACAATTGAGGTTTTGAAGTTCTTGGTGATGTAACCACTTTGTATTAGAAAGCAACCAAGACTGTGGAGAGATGAGTGCTGTATAAGGGTTTCTGTACCAGATGCGGTGAAGGTCTTTGGTAAAGTAAAACAAGGAAAGGGGTGACATTGATAGCGTCTTTTCAGATAAGAAACATTTGACTACAGAAGTTACATTTTTTTCTTAGTTTTGTGGACTTACTTTCTTCATAGCTATATCTGTATTTGGCCGACATCTTTCCCTTTTTGGGTGACAAATTTTCCGACTTTTCATAACCTTGAATGGTATATTTCATTACTTGGTCAATATTTTTTTCCATTTGGTTGACACATTTTCCTATTTGGCCAAGATTTTTTTCCATTGATTATTTTTATACATTTATCCGAGACATTTCTCTCTTTAGGCCTTTTCATACTTGGTTATTTTTCATATATTTCTGTATTTGCCATAACTTCTTCTAAGACTTTGTTCATATCTGGTAATGTAAGCTCTGAGCCGACAAGACAACGTCATGAAAACAAAACCACTAAAGAAAATCAACAAAAAAACTTGGTTTCAATATATCAAAGAATGTATTATTCATCAAAACACTTTAGTGATATAAGAAAAAATCAATGACATACATGATTAGTGAAAAACAGTTTAGAGATATATCGTAAGAAAAAAAATCAATGACATAGATGCTTAGTGAAAAACACTTTAATGATATAAGAAAAAATCAATGACATAGATGCTTAGTGAAAAACACTTTAATGATATAAGAAAAAATCAAGGACATACATGAGTAGTGAAAAACAGTTTAGAGATATAAGATAAAATCAAGGACATACATGATTAGTGAAAAACAGTTTAGATATATATCATAAGAAACAATCAATGACATAGATGATTAGTGAAACACCAAAAAGTTCTGGATTAGTGATCTTCATTCTTCTGGGCTCTGCTGGTTGACTATCAAAAACACTGTTGTTGTCGAAGTCACCACACATACCTTATTTGTTTCGGATCCAGAACAAAGACATGTATGAGATATCATACCAAATATCTGAATACTTCTTTTTATCATACCAAAACCACCCGATAGCGGTGGTCGACACTTTTTTCTAATACTACCACTTGATTGGGTAGCATAAGCGATAGGTCCTTGCAGTACGCCTTAAGGGCTGCCAAGCTGCCTCTATCATTTGGTTGGATATCCTCTGCTACTATGAGTGGACTTGTTGCCAGGGTGTCTAAGGGTGTCGTTCTTTCTCGTGATGTCTGGTGATGTAAGTACCGTTGTAGGTTCGAATTGTATAGATTGGTACGTATCTGACAGGGATAATCATTGTGAATGTTCCCATTATGGCGGGTAAGGTTATCATTGAAGATACAGTGGTGGCAGTCTGGTACTTGCGTTAGACTACGATGATGGTGTAAATAGACAGGTGGTGCTGTCGTCTCTGGTATTGCAGTGTTTGGTGTATTCATACGTGGCTGATGACGTATTCGTTTGTGTTTTTGTAGGCCATCGTTCGTATTATACACCTTATCACATAACTGACAGGGATATACTTGGTCTTTCCCCTCGTGAATGGTCCGAATGTGACGATTAAGGGTATACTTATCACAATAGGCTTTGTCGCACACTGAACACGTGAAAGTAGATCTGGTGGTCATATCGATAAACTGTTTTTTTTTCTCGCTTTCTTACAATCCCAAAAAATGTTCTGGTGTATACAATGTTTCACTGTTTTATCAGAGGCCAACGACACGAATAAGGCTCACACCAAGTTTCACTGCTGTAGCTAGCCAAGTCACTACGTGAAAAATAGCTGGTTACTACACGAACACTGCTCACATCAACCTGTTTCACCGATGTAGCTAGCCAAGTCAGTACGTGAACAATATCTGCTTACTACACGAACACTGCTCACACCAGCCTGAAGCACCTCTGTAGATACCCAACTCAGCCCGTGAACTGGTACTGAGCTCACAAGAGACGCCTTCTATTTTATACACTGGTTCTGCACCCTACATAGCTGACGTGGCAGTTAGACAAGCTATTCTCACGCCTGCTTCCCCACAAACCGATGACTCATACTTAATGACTTTTGCATATGGCGTTGATGACGTAGTCTCGGACATCCGCGTTCTTTACCATAAGGGGGTTTGTGATATTCTTGTAGGTCTGTATGTGTGTATGGTTGTGATACCAGTAGTACTGGTTTGTGTGTGTGTCTTTGTGTATGGGTGAGTGTGTCTGTGTAATTGTGTATAGTTGTGATGACAGTAGTAATAGTATGGATTGTCTGTGTTTGGTTGTCTTTGTATTTGTGCGTTTTTGTTTGTAGGTGTGTATTTGTGTAATTGACTATGGGTGTGTACTTGTGTATAGTTGTGATGACAGTAGTAATAGTATGGATTGTCTGTATGTACAAGTGTGTCTGTGTCTTTGTGTGTTTTTGTTTGTAGGTGTGTATTTGTTTATGTTTGTGTACTTGTGTATAGTTGTGATGACAGTAGTAATAGTATGGGTGTGTTTGTTTGGTTGTCTTTGTATTTGTCTTTGAGTGTTCTTGTGTATTTGTTTATGGGTAAGTACTTGATTGTACTTGCGCTGACAGTAGTAATCCTAGGCGATGGGTGTGTTTACTTGGCTGTCTTTGTATGTGTGTACGGGTGTGTGTGTGTGTATAGTTGATAGTGACAGTAGTAATGGTATGGGTTGTCTGTGTATGGTTGTCTTTGTGTTTGTCTTTGAGTGTTCTTGTGTAATTGTTTATGGGTGTGTACTTGTTGTCTTTGTGTTTGTACTTGAGTGGTTGTTTATTTGATTATGGGTGTGTTCTTGTGTATTTGTTTATGGGTGTGTAGTTGTGATGACAGTAGTAATATTAGGCGATGGGTGTGCCTGTGTATGGTTGTCTTTGTGTTTGTACTTGAGTGGTTGTTTTATAGCTGTGTGTGGTTGACTTTGTGCTTGTATGTGTGTACTCGTGTCTGTATGTGTGTGTATAGATGTGATGACAGTAGTAATGGTATGGATTTCTGTACTTCTGTGTCTGTATGTACAAGTGTGTACATGTGTGTACTTGTGGTTGCATGACCCTCTTTGTATGATTTTTACACACCCCACAAAAATATAGTATAATAACAACGTACCAGCTAATATTCTTGTCGCTAATATTGGTAGTACTATTATCATTACTAGTGATTCTTCTTCACTTTACCCACCACCATTGCACTATACGTACTTTCCCCTACAATTTAAGTGGTCACTCGACTACTTGACCAGTGCTTGACCACTGCTTGACCGCGTCATCGATCACTTTAATCACTACCATAATCTTAGGCACATCGTCCTCTACAATTTAAGTGGTCACTCGACCACTTGACCACTACTTGACCACTACTTGACCACTAATTTACCACCCTTTAAGCATCACCATGTCGCTACAACTACTTTCCGCTAAAAATTATTCACTTGACCACTGCTTGACCACTGCTTGACCACTAATTTACCACTCTTTAATCATCACCATGTCGTTACAAAATCACTTTTCCCTAAAATTTCGATAAAATTTTCCTCACTTACACACCGCTTGACCACTGCTTGACCACTACTTGACCACTACTGACCACTAATTTACCACAATTTAAACATAAACCCTGTCCTACGAAATTTTTAAATTTTTTTGACCAAATTAAACCCCTCTTGACCACTGCTTGACCCCTTTTTTCCACTCTTTAAACATTGCCAACACTTTTCCCTTAAAAACCACTTTATTTACCATTTTTGAATTGCTTTACCACTGGTTGACCTGTGTTTCGAAAACCCTTTTTAAATTTTCCAATTCACTTACTTGACTTAATTTTTTAAAAAAATTTTCCTTTAACTGTTTCCCCCCTTTACTTACCTTACCTGTTGTGATGAACCCCCTCTTATTATATAACCACCCATCACCCCTTGTTTATACACCTACACCACAAAAACCCATTATTACTAAAAAAATTCCTGGGAAAAAAAGAATACACCCTTTTTATACATCACCTGTCAATTATGTTTACACCACCACATATACCCATGAGTAGAAACACGACCCATCACACCCTTGTTTATACATTACTCACCACGCATACTAATACATTCATATACGTACACCACCTATACCCAACCCATGAGTAGAAACCACGACCCATCACACCCTTGTTTATACATTACTACACCACGCATACTAATACATTCCTATACGTAACCACCATATATCCATGAGTAGAAACCACGACCCATCACACCTTGTTTTAATACATTACTCACCATGCATAGTGAACACATTCATATACGTAACCACCATATACCCACCCCATGAGTAGAAACCACGACCCATCACACCCTTGTTTATACATTACTCACCACGCATACTAATACATTCATATACGTAACCACCATATACCCATGAGTAGAAACCACGACCCATCACACCCTTGTTTATACATCACCACGCATACATTCATATACGTAACCACCATATATCCATGAGTAGAAACCACGACCCATCACACCCTTGTTTATCACTACCCATACTAATATACGTAACCAAAATAACTTTCCCCTTCACTTTCCAGAACCAACTAAACATCTACCTTAATTACTTTTACACCCACCAGGCAGCGCCAAAAATTTCGTTCCCACACGCCGCAAAAAATTTAATTCCCACCAAATATTTCCCCCGCCCAACTCAAAAATATTTCCTTCATAAAGCCTATCAGCCTCCAGATTCTGGAGCCGAGTCGACAATTTTACCCATATTTCCTTCATAAACCCTATCAGCCTAGCTGTGGAGGATGAAAATGGGGTCTGGAAACCCTAGTCTACTACTTACCTGCTAACCAAAATTCACACTCAGCAATGAATAAGAAATGCAAATGTAACAAGCTTTGAATGTCTTGGCCTGATAATCAACAATAATGAGGATCTTTTAAAAGACAACTTTAGTTGCAAAATCAAACCAATCGTGGGCAATCTACAGATAGCTTGGCATGACTTAGTCGATGACCAATGCTCAAAGTAGGGAGAAGAAAGAAAGAAAGAAAGAAAGAACGAAAGAAAGAAAGAAAGAAAGAAAGAAAGAAAGAAAAGAAAGAAAGAAAGAAAGAAAGAAAGAAAGGAAAACTTTGCATTTTCTTCAGGATCAACATTTCTGCCATCATCAGGCGTTTCTGAGTATCTTCATCGTTAAACATGTGTACACTAATCTCTGTGTTGTCAATTACAGTGGGAGAAGGGTCTTACAAGAAGAGAAACAATGGAAGTAACAACTGGGACACTTGGTTAAAGTAATAATTGTCTGCAACTGAAAGAGTTAGAGCAATAACAAGAAGAGAACCGATGGGACCCGAACGATCAGGACTTCTCACTGGCAAGGAACACCAGCAGTGAGAAGTCCTGATCGTTCGGGTCCCATCTATTGACGGACGTCGGTCGCGGCGATTGGGCAATCTTGAGCATAGCCTACGATGGGTAGCGTTGTGATATTCTGTTGTGATAATTTGGTGTGTCCAGTGTGTGCCGCGTGGTTACACACCCGCTTCACACGCGTGATCCGGGACTGTTTCCGGAACCGGTCAGGGATATGCACTACTGACGAGCTCAAATGAGGGCGAAACTCGAGTATAGTGCTTCCATATTGACGTGGATGGGCCTTAGGTTCATACCAGAATGCGATCGGCGTTGCCAGTAGTGGGTTGTGCTCAATATTTAAATTTCAAATCCCGAAACAACCACATAATCAATTGATTATTGCTCACTGGATTTAGGAGGCCTGGTGTTCCTTGCCAGTGAGAAGTCCTGATCGTTCGGGTCCCATCGATTGACGGACGTCGGTCGCGGCGATTGGGCAATCTTGAGCATAGCCTACGATGGGTAGCGTTGTGATATTCTGTTGTGATAATTTGGTGTGTCCAGTGTGTGCCGCGTGGTTACACACCCGCTTCACACGCGTGATCCGGGACTGTTTCCGGATCCGGTCAGGGATATGCACTACTGACGAGCCCAAATGAGGGCGAAACTCGAGTATAGTGCTTCCATATTGACGTGGATAGGCCTTAGGTTCATACCAGAATGCGATCGGCGTTGCCAGTAGTGGGTTGTGCTCAATATTTAAATTTCAAATCCCGAAACAACCACATAATCAATTGATTATTGCTCACTGGATTTAGGAGGCCTGGTGTTCCTTGCCAGTGAGAAGTCCTGATCGTTCGGGTCCCATCGATTGACGGACGTCGGTCGCGGCGATTGGGCAATCTTGAGCATAGCCTACGATGGGTAGCGTTGTGATATTCTGTTGTGATAATTTGGTGTGTCCAGTGTGTGCCGCGTGGTTACACACCCGCTTCACACGCGTGATCCGGGACTGTTTCCGGATCCGGTCAGGGATATGCACTACTGACGAGCTCAAATGAGGGCGAAACTCGAGTATAGTGCTTCCATATTGACGTGGATGGGCCTTAGGTTCATACCAGAATGCGATCGGCGTTGCCAGTAGTGGGTTGTGCTCAATATTTAAATTTCAAATCCCGAAACAACCACAAAATCAAGAAGAGAACCAATGTAAGTACCTGTCCCGCAAACAGTGGGTAAAAGAAATTATTGTCTGCTACTGAAAGAGTGGAGAGAAAAAAAGACCAAAACTCTGTTGGTCATATTCGTCCTCACATTAGCGTTCATCTTTCTAGTGGAGTGCGTCAGGACTACATGTGCACCACAGTGGTCAACGTGCCCGACTTTAGCATGCGTTTGTGTAAGGTCTACTTCATCAAGGAAGGGTTCATTCAAGGCAACGGACTCTTATCTGTGAACAAGTTTTCTTTCCCAGCAAGTTCGCCAAGCCATTGCTCTTGCGGTCTGCTGTTTGCAATTTCCAACTCCGTGGAATATTTAACGTGCACAAGATGCACTCTGAAACTTCCTATTCTTCGCCTTATTTTCAAAGATTGTGTATCCGATATCACAGCGTAATAAATATAAGAGGGCGTGGTGTATCACTAGAAACCATGGCTATTGTAAAAATGGTCAGCGCTATGCCCGGGTTTCAACCGCGTACCTTCTGTGCTTGAGGCGGGCATTGTTACCTGGCCATATAAAGAGTAACCAGCGTCTGTGGCTTTGATGATTGTGAGACGCGCAGTTTCATAATTCACCAACATATGGAGTCGAGTGTTTCGGAATCAGGTGCTAGCGATTTGCATGCTTTGAGGTGGTTTCCATGGCATGAGACCTCGGCCGTTCAGAAAGCAGTAGCAAACTATGAACTAAAGAAAGCCTAGAAAATAACAAATAAATAAAACTCTGTGGTTTAATACAACGTCCTGTAAAGGACATGCAACGAATATACAAGGGTAAGCAATAAGGCATGAAGCGTTATTTGATATAGAATTAACGAAGAATCTCATTACTGCCAGTTAATTTGCGCTTATAACCGCCCCCGTCTTATCCCTAAATTCTGCTGTCATTTGAAATAAAGACATGCATAAACGACCAGCATAAACATAATGCCGAACTGCTAAATGGGCGTCTTCCCGATCGTGGACAGAAATGGCGGCGATAATTCACCAGTTTCTGTCCCAGCGTCCTTCAGCAGCACGTGTACCTTCAGATGGTTAACCGTTATTAGCGGCAATCCACGAATGCCAATTTTCACAATTAAAGAAATCGCAAGTCACGTGTACGTCAGTATCGCCTTGCCAGCGGGAACCATACTTGCGGCTGTCGCTGCGCAAAGATCACCAGTATAAAGAATAAAATATAGCACGTAGTTGCAGTCTTTGGCAAGAAAATGTGTGATATAACGGAACAGGGAATTGCGTGACGGTAATTGCGAGCTGTGTATGATGTTTCCATGTGGTTAGCTCCTCCAATACCAAGACAAAGGACTGAGGAATCATCATCATCATTGGCACCTTGCCGTCTTGACAGACGATAGTTTGTGCTCTAAAAAGGCATAATAACTTTTAACTATGGCGGTAGCGAGTGTGACTGATAAGGCCAATTTGCGCTGTAAATGTCCGTTCACAGTGGGTGCATGTGAACACGTGGTCATTTCCACCATCATGCACCATCTTACGTCTCAAACGCTTGGTGTGTGACTTTTCTGCAATAATTTTCTCCTTTGACTTTATTCCATTTCTGATATTTGCCCTCCATGCAACACGTTCAGCAGCGACTTGCTCCCAATGTGCATTATCAATGCCTGTATCAATCATGTCCCGCTTACACACATCTTTGTATCGTAGTAGAGGCCGACCCTGAGATCTCTTACCCATCTGTAATTCACCAAAAAAGATATCCTTTGGTATTCTACCATCATCCATCCTCCTAAGATGTCCTATCCATCTAAGTCTACGAAGACTGAGCATGGAATAAAACTGTCACACAACCTGATCTTTCCAATACTTCAGTATTTGTGATCTTGTCTTGCCACTTAATACCAAGAATTCTTCGCAGACACCGCATATGAAAGCTGTTTAAATTGTTCTCTTGGTGTGAGTAAGTTGTCCAGGTTTCACTGCCATAGAGAAGAGTACTAAGGACACAGGCTTGATAGACAAGGACTTTTGTTTTGGCAGTAAGCTTCCTGTTCTCCCAGACTCTTTTTCTTAACCTGTTCATTGTTGTTGCTGCCTTACCAATCCGGATTTTATTTCCTGATCTAGGGATAATTTGCTATTTACCACTGATCCTAGATACGTAAAATGGTCTACTATCTCTAGTTCGGCGTCGTCAATAAAGATTGATTGGTACCCCATGTGCACCTTGTGACATAATCTGTGTCTTCTTTTTGCTAATTGTTAAACCAAATTCAGAACAAGCATTGGAGAATGCAAATAGTAGACATTGCAATTCTTCCTCAGAGTGGGTCGTAACTGCAGCATCATCTGCAAAAAGCAACTCTCTGATCAGTACCCTCCTAATTTTGGTCTTAGCCTTCAATCTCTGAGCATTGTAGAGGCCGCCATCTGAGCGTGAGTGAATGTATATACCACCATCCTGATCACGAAATGCATATTTCAGTAGAAGTGAAAAGTATATTCCAAAGAGTGTGGGAGCTAGTACACAACCTTGCTTAACTCCACTCTTGATTTCAAATTCTTCAGAAGTTGCACCATCAAACTTGATTATACCCCTCATGCCTGTGTGGAACGATTCCACAATGGACAGAAGAGTTGGTGGGCAGCCAATCTTCTTTAGTGCCTTGAACAGACCCTCACGACTGACCAAATCAAATGCCTTTGTGAGGTCGATGAAGGCAATAAACAGTGGCTGATTCTGTTCACGGCATTTTTCTTGCATTTGTCGCAATGAGAATATCATATCAGTGGTAGACCGGTTCTGTCGAAAGCCACACTGTGATTCGGGGTAGACTTGATCTCCTAGGACTTGAAGTCTGCGCAGAACAATTCTGGCAAATACTTTTCCAACAATACACAGAAGTGAGATACCCCTATAGTTGTTGCAGTCGCTCCGATCTCCCTTGTTCTTGTACAGCGTTATGATGTTTGAATCTTTGAAATCCTGTGGGACTTGTCCTTCACGCCAGCATAGCTCTATTAGCTGGTGGATCTGTAGAGTGAGTGCGTCTTGCCCACTCCTGATAACCTCTATTGGAATCCCATCCTTACCTGGAGCCTTGCCAGATGCAAGTTCATTTATAGCACACTTAACTTCTGTTATGGTGGGAAGTGTGTCCAGGTGGTCAAGAGTTGGTAGAGCCTCTATGGCGTTAAGGGGCATCATCCGCTAGTTTGGTCTCACTTGAGTAAAGCTCCAAATAGTGCTCTACCCATCTCTCCATCTGCTGTTTCTTATCAGTGATGACTTCTCCAGTCAAGGTTTTCAGCGGTGCACTTCTTTTGATCACTGGACCACAGGCTTTCTTTATTCCTTCATACATGCTTCTTATGTCTCCCTTATCACTTGCGATTTGAATGGACTCACATAACTTGATCCAATAATCATATTGCACACTGCCTGCAGCCTTTGCACATCCTTCCTAGCTTGCCTTAGCTCACTCAGAGTGTTACGGCGTTGGTCTTTCCTTGTTCTTAAGAGAGCTTTTTTCTTCTATCAATCAAGGGCTGCAGAGTCTCGCTGTTGGCCGCAAACCAGTCCTGCCTCTTATGATCCACAGTGCCGTAAACCCCTACGGCAGTTTTATAAAGAGTTTCCTTAATTTGACCCCACTTTTCATTTACTGTACAATTTTCTGGTGTATCCAGTGAAAGCGTCTTCAAGTTGCCTGTTGAAACTGAAAGCACTTTTCAGGATCATGAGTGTTAATAATATTAATCCTGGGGCTAGATTTGTGTTTAGCTGTGTAGATTCTCTTGGTCTCAGTCTAACTCTTGCAACAACCAAAGAATGATCTGTATCACAGTCAGCACTGTGGTAACTACGAGTCAATGATATATGGTTCAGATGTTGTCTCCGTGTGATGATGAAGTCCAGCTGGTGCCAATGGCCGGATCTTGGATGTTTCCATGTGACCTTATGCATCTCTTTTGTTTTAAAAAAAGAGTTTGTAATACATAGGTCATTACTGGTGCAATGCTCCAGCTGAGGAATAAGGAAGCTATAAAGTAGTCGGTTACTGGTAATTGAGACTAGCCGCGATTACATCTATTTTGAAGTCGGCTGTGCACATTCGATGTGTCTTGCGTTGCCGTCAAAATGCTTTGTGCAGTGTTTAATCAAATAATGTCGTTTACATTCACATACATTTGAATAGTAACATTAATGTTTAAACAAGAGACAGCACTGCAGATATATACAATAAAGTTCAAGCGATCCAAAGTAGAAGAGTGAGAAGAAAAAAAGGGGGAACATTTAAGCATTTATCAGTAGTTGTTGACCCTAACCTGAACAGTTCGCGGTGAACCTGTTCTACAACGGCAAGGGACTATAGGCAGTAGTTGACAATGTGCGTGTTTTTGTTTTTTTACAGTGAAACTTCGTTATCAGCCGAGAGGTCAATTCTAGTGTACTAACTGTTTTTTATTAAATGTTTCTGAAGTCTATTGTGTTTAAAGCTAACGGTGGTAAGTTAATAAGTAAGTCACAAATGGCTGTAGAAAAAATAACTAAATAAGATAACAACTTGAAACCAGTTTATTTGTATACATACATTGTCCCTTTATTTCTCAACATAATTTCCACCAACATTGATACACTTATCCCATAGTTTTATCAGTTCTCCCAAACCGGCTGCATAGAACTGCGTGCTCTGTTTTCTAAACCACGTTTTCACTTCACATTCAACTTCGGCGTCATTCGTGAAATGTCTCCCGCCAAGGTGGGTTTTCAGTGGACTTAGCGCCTAGCGATTTCCAGTAAAGCGGTGCATAGTTGGGTAGAAAAAGTTACGGGGGCAATGACAGGTAAATGAGAACAGGGCACGCAGATCTATGCAGTCGGTTGGGAGAACTGATAAAACTATGGGATAAGTGCATCAATGTTTGTGGAAATTATGCTGAGACATAAAGGGACAGTGTATGTATACGAATAACTAGTTTCAAGTTGTTATCATATGTAGTTATTTTTGTTCAGCCATTTGTGACTTACTTATTAACTTACCCTCGTCGTTGCATGCCTTTTAAGGACGTCACATTCAAACACAGCAATATTTGGCTGTTTGTGATTTACCAAGTAAGTTTACGTTCAGTAATTTACCATTACTTTCTGAACTACCGACACTCATACCACTGTATGGAAATCAGCGCAAGGCGGTTTGCTTCCAACCTCCTGCAGCTGTGTTTCGAACTCGGTATGCGGGATTGTAAATCGCGTTTGTAACCCATTCGCCACAGCCCAGGTTCTATTGTGTACTTTGGTACATAATTATACGCACTTATCGTATGTCCGTTGGCGACCAGTTAATATAGTTGATAGGGAGCTACGCTGATAATACCATGAGCGCAGTTAGACAATGGTTCGGCGTCTGTGTTTGCAGTTCTCCAGCAAAAGGCAAAGAATGGCCGCCTATGCTTCCGTGCACCCAGATCTCACCAAATGTAATGGTTGTATCACATCACAGAATCAAAGTAGGATCCTGCCTGGAGACATTTGAGAGATCGTTCCTGAGTGTCAGTGGTACCTGGTCACGTGTTAACAGTGACATCTGTCCAAGGTATCGGCAGTTTCTCCATGATCTTCACCGTTTTCATTTGTCGGAATGATTTTGTGGTAGAAGGCCATCTCCTAACATCCATATGTGATGGGTTCCAGTTGTGGAAGTGTTTTCTTTCTTTCGTTCTTTCTTTCTTTCTTTCTTTCTTTCTTTCTTTCTTTCTTTCTTTCTTTCTTTCTTTCTTTCTTTCTTTCTTTCTTTCACCAGAGGAATGTGGTAATGTCACACGACTCCCTGATCTTAAGATAAGTAAAGCCACTCCCATAGCAGATACTACAAATTGGGGTGTGAAGTGTTAGACCTTCACACATTCTTGGTCACGACCTATCAGATGGGATGGCCATTTCCCTGCCTTGTCGCCTTTCCTTGCCATTTCAATTCCAAAACATTCTGGTAATTATCTATACCCATCTTTACGACGCTGGGTCAACCCCCCCCCCCCCACCCCCACCCCACCCCACCACCCACCCACCGCTTTCCCCTTCCAGCTGTACTGTGGTGACATTCAAACACACTAGGCCATGTCACCACGCAAAGAGCAACAAGCGACCCGTGTGCTTGCTGTGATCGTTACAAATTACTCCGCAGATAAAAAGTGTATAGAGTATGCCTGTAAGTCCGATCATCATCATCATCATTATTATCATCATCATCATCATCATCATTTAAGAGACTTGTTTGTCCCTACTAATTTTCATCCATTCATAACACTACTCATCCATTTCAAACGAAACGAGACCAGTATATCCTAGTGGAAGGAACACATGAATACACATGACTAATTTAATCCAATCCGCCAACTTCAAAGGAACAGTAAACCATCAAGTATTGCCAAGGAAGCGCCTACGCAGAATACAAGCCCTCCCGGCCCCCCCCCCCCCCCCCACACACACATTTTATATATCATAAATCTCTCCTCGTCATAGTTTAGCAAAACGTCAACCTCATCACGCTCAGCGAAAGACACTTCATCCTCTGCCAGTTATCATGCCTCACGTTCACTTCATCCTCTGCCAGTTATCGTGCCTCATGGTCCCCTTCATCCTCTGCCAGTTATCAAGTCACATGTCCACTTCAAACCTCTGCCAGTTATCAAGCCCATGTTTCACTTCATCCTCTGCCAGTTATCAAGCCTCATGTTCACTTCACCTCTGCCAGTTATCAGCATCATGTCCACTTCATCCTCTGCCAGTTAGCAAGTCTCATGTTCACTTCATCCACTGCCAGTTATCATGCCTCAAATCCACTTCATCCTCTGCAGTTATCAAGCCTCATGTGCACTTCATCATCTGCCAGTTATCAAGCCTCATGTCCACTTCAAGCATCGCCATTTATCAAGCCTCATGTCCCCTTCAGCCTCTGCCAGTTATCAAACCTCATGTCCACTTCATACCTCTGCCAGTTATCAGCCTCATGTCCACTTCATCCTCTGCCAGTTAGCAAGTCTCATGTTCACTTCATCCGCTGCCAGTTATCATGCCTCAAATCCACTTCATCCTCTGCCAGTTATCAAGTCAGCATGTCCTGCACTTCATCATCTGCCAGTTATCAAGCCCTCATGTTCCAGACTTCTCCTCATGCTCCATTTATTCAAAGCCTCATGTTCACGTTCATCCTCGGCCAGTTTATCAAGCACCTCCATGTCCAACTTCATCCTCTGCAGGTATCAAGTCCTCATGTTCCACTTCTTCCTCGCCATTATCAACCTCATGCCACTTCATCCCCCGGGGCCTTTTCAACCTCATGTCCCTTCATCCTCTGCCATTATCAACCTCAGTCCACTTCATCCTCTGCCAGTTATCAAACCTCATGTCCCTTCATCCTCTGCCAGTTATAAAGCCTCATGTCCACTTCTCCTCTGCCAGTTATAAAGCCTCTGCCCACTTTCTGCAATCCCGGTGTCCATTTTAGTGCTGGTGGACCACTGCCAATTCCTTCCCAAATTTCCCAAATTTTCAAAAAAAAATTAAAAATTCGGTCTCCCCCAACCTGCCCCTAGGTGGGCTATTGTTGAGATCCGTGTTTGTGGGGATTGTTAGTCCTAATTCATACTGGTTTTTTTGGGTTTCCGCTCTGTTTGTCGGAAAAAGTTCTTTTGTGCTGTCTGGTTATTTTCTTCTGTCTTATGCTGTGTTGTTCTCACCGGGGCTGGGCCGGCATTCATTTCCCCCTAACCTCGATATTGGCAAAAGGGGAGATTTAAGTGCAGTTTAAATTGTTCCCCCGGTCAGCTGCCCCTCCTCCTCTACGTTTGCTTTTTTGTTTTCGTCATCGGTGTATGGGTTGGTGCGACAACAAGAGACCAGGTCTCCCTGTCATCCCCCTTGGGGCCTTTCGTAAGGCCAACTCACCATCCTGTCCCCTCACCCCGCCATCCATTAAAAAAAAAAAAAAAAAAGACGAAATGCCCATATTGGAGTGAGGAAGTGAACGGGCCCTATCGGACGGCGATTTTTTGGGTGAGCCTAATACTAGAGCGCTACGTGTCCCGCTTTGCAATAAAAGAAGCCCCCTTGCTGGCGGATAAAGCCATGGTCTGCCCTTGCCTTCCCTTGGGGTGACTGTGACGTCTTCGGGCCCTTCTAACTTCACCAGCTGGGGTGGGACGACACCAAAAGTGAAGTCGAAAGTCCCTTTGAGACCCCGGGAAGGCTAACCCGGTCAACAAAAGCCCCCAAATGTCGGATGTGTCGGCCTAAGGGGGCAAATAAACTTGCACAAAGCAATTACATCTGAAAAAACTCCGGATGAAAGCAGCAGAAGAAGAACTCTCTCTCTCTCCTCTCTCTCTTCCCTCTCTCCTCTCTCTCTCTCTCCTCTCTCTCTTTCTCTCTCTCTCTTCCGCAGAATTGCACCTGCCTAAAGCTATTTCTCAGAGCACACTTTTGCCTAAACGACGACCCCCAAAATAAACCAGAGAACGCCAAGAACCGAATGACGAGTCAAAAAACGACTTTCTGAGTGCAGGGCACACGGTTTGACCACTTCAGGGGGCAAACTTAACTGCATCACTGAGTTACAAGAAATAACGCATCACATAGAAATCGCATCCTTTAAAATAAAAAAAAAAATAAAAAATCATAAAATGGGAGTGCAACAAACAACTATGTCACATAGAAATGCAAGAAATCTACCTGACTAGAAGTTAAAAACAACCACTCACTCGGAAATGCAATTACAAAAAAAAAAAAAAGCCTTTATTTAGGAGTGCAAGAAAAAAAACCCCCAAGTAAAAAAAACCACATAGCAATACAAAACAGCTACTTTGCATGAAGCGCAAGAAACAGCTACATCGACAGAAGAGCAAATTTTTTAACTGCATCACATACAGGTGAAAGAACACTGGATTCAGTTTTGCAGAGCTGGAAAGGGTCGCTAAGGAAAGCGACAGTGAACTGATATGATCATACAACTCCAACACCATTCTTCGGACTAACTAACTAATGTTGTCGAGGAGCCCAAATTCGCGAGGGGGAAAAATTTTGGGGAACCCAAAACATGTTCAAAATCCCTTTAAATTGGGCTATGTTGACGAACTGACCCTTTTCTTTCATTTGTTGTGGGAGATTATTCCAGAAAAAAGCAAAGCAGTAATGCCTGCGACCCAGCCCCCTGAGATACGATTTTTATTTTTATATTTTTTGAAGTTTACACGAAACTTGCAAAATTTATAAAACTTTCATTTGGAGGTTATATTCTTGTTCGCCGATAATTTTTACTTATCTTTTAAAACGTTTTTTACCTCTCTACATAGAAAGAAAATATATAAACCCTCAGTGGGTTTTTGGCCCCCAACTTTTCTGGCATTATCGGGCCTCCTTTTTAAAAATGTCCTATCTTTTCATCCCCCTTTGGGATAAAATTTGGGAAAAATCTTAAATTGCAGCATACAAAATTAGCACTGAAAATATTAAATTTGCACGAAAATTCGAATTCAATGAAAGCAGTAATGCTAAGCAATCGTAACCCAAAGAAAAACAAAATAAAAGGACGGGGGGTTTTCCCCTTTTAATAAAGTCATCTCATCGGGCAATCTTTGCTTCTCTCGCCTACAAAATTTCTTAAAGGCCTCAACTGTCACAGGAAAACATGTTTGAAGCTTTCTTTGTCACATTTGTGGATGTATTTTGTTTTCAAATCATGTTTGTGCAAACGAGATACAAAAATAAATAGACAAGCGTGGAAAAAAATATAGAACGAAACGGAAACTTTTTTTTAGACAGCTGTCTATTCTCCTCCTCCTCCTCCTCCTCCCCTCCTTCTCGTCCTTCCCCAACTTCTCCTTCCCCTTGCCCCTTTCCCCTTTCCTCCTCCTCCTCCTCCTCCTCCCCCCCTCCTCCTCCCTCCTCCCTTCTTCCTCTTCTTCTTCTTTTTCTTCTTCTTTTTCTTTTCTTCTTCTTCTTTCTTCTTCTTCATGCCCTGTAGCTTCCTCAGAAAAATAGAAATTTTTAAAAACTATGCATTAAAGTTTCCCCCTATATAAAGGACCCTTTTTCCACAAATGAGACATCCCCCTAGGTATATGATGCAAGGGCTATATTTTTTTACATAAATCGGCACTTTGGGAAAAGCTATATATCTGTATCGCACTAGCCATCTTTACTTCCCAGAAAATACAAGTTTCTAACGTAAGGCTGCAAACCCACCTGGAAAACCCAAGGGGCAAAGTAAAGACCAAATTTCCCCCTCATCAAAGGGAACTAGAAAAACCCTACTACATGGCTGGCAGACGAAACCTGCTGTCTACTGCGGCCCCCCGGGGGGTGACTTTTTTTGATACACCTTGTGTATCTAATCTCGTTAAAAATTTTTTTGTATGTAATTTCTTTTCCTTTTTTCCCTTCCTTCCTGGGTCTGTAAAGGTAGGGCCCTTGTTCTATTTAAAAATTCATGAAATACTTTGTTCAAAAAAAAATATATATATATATATATTATATATATATATAATATATATATATATATATATTTTATAAAAATATATATATATAATCAAGCCGGAACACGCGGGGGACAGTTATACGTCTTTCTCCCGGACGAATCTAATTTGAGTGTCCCTTTTTCTAAGCTTAGACATACACCCTTTGCCTCTTGTATTCAGAAGCTTTCCCCAAAGACACAATGCTCTGACCTGTTTCCCTTAAAATGGGCCTCGAATACAAGTATAATTTCGCATTTTTGTTCCCTCGGATCCCTTCTTGTGTGGTCCCGTAAATTGTATCCGTTAACCCCCCGTCCCCCATTCTCTCATTTACGCTTTTCAAATGTCACACATTTAAATCTTATGCAACACTGCAAAAACACTAACTCTTATAAACCCAAAACCACAAATTTTAAA
>JACEFZ010012051.1:262500-273877 GCA_014155875.1 Cepaea nemoralis | reverse complement strand
TTTTTTTTTAATTATAATATATATATATATATTATATATATATATATATATATATATATATATATATATAAAAGAGAATCTCCGTCTGTCTGTCTGTCTTCTTCTTCTTCTTTTCGTTCATCCGGGGTGTTTTTTTCAGATGTGATTGCGGTGTGTCTGTTATGCGCCCTTGGGCCGAAACCCGTAGGCCAACACATCCGGCTACAGCGTGCTTTTTTGACCAGGTAGCATTCCTGGGAGACTTTCACTTTTGTGGTGCCATCTACAACTCAGCTGGCCAAGGTTGAACAGGTCGAAGACAACGGTCATCCCTCAAAGGAAGGCAGGGACAGTCCATAGCATTTTCCGCCATCCAAGGTTGCTTCCATAGTTGCAGGGCCGACACATAGCGCCCTGGTTCTGGGCTCACCGAGGGAATCGTCAGTCCTGCTCATGGCTGCTTTAAATCCTCACTTCAATATATTGGTCATTTCGTTTGCCCCGGGCCATTCCCGCACAAACCAGACAAGTTTGCAGATGGTATCCACTCAGCGAGTTTTCGGACATGTGCTTGTCGTTGCGCCCGTCAGAGCTGTTCCAGGCACGACAGACATTCGGAAAACTACCTAGTCAGAGCTGTTCCGAACAAGAGCGGCATTCGGAAACTAGGTAGTCAGAGCTGTTCCTAGCACGAGAGACATTCGGACGAGACATTTCACTCGGACGGAATTGCGTAGTGTCAATTTTTAGTTTGCCACCCGTAGGACGACACTTCCGACTTCCGGCGGGCATTTTTAATGAGGTTAGCCTTCCTCTGGTTTCGAGGCACGTTAGACTGTTGTGATGTCGCCAACATCTCAGCTGGTCAAGATAGTACGATCAACGACATCGCGGTCGGCCCTCAAGGGAAGGCCATGGGCATTCCCTCGCTATCCAAGGAGGCTTCCATAATTGCAGAGCTGGCACATATTGCTCTGAGACTGGGCTCACCCGAGGAGTTGCCACGTCCTGCTCATGACTGCTTTAGTTCCTCACTTCCATGTGTTGGGAATCTCGCTTGCCACTGATCGCTCAAGCACACACCAGGAGCGGTCAGACTGCGAGCGACATCCACTCGGTAAGCTTTTGCTTTTGACTTCGGACCACGCAATAGGTTCGCTCGCCGTGCGTTCCATTTCGCGTCATTGAGACGTTCTTCCACTTTTGTCTACACTCTCTATGAGTTAGATACAGACAGTTTTCGTAACCATTTCCTTGGACTGGGCCACTTTTCTGACTTTTTGTAATCGCTCACAAGGTAGGCTACATGTGCTGCCGGCTCAGCACCTTACCTTCGTGCAGCAGTGAACGAGAAACGGCCTGGCCCTCTCATCCGGGGATCTCTCATATCCCCCAGCTGAGAGCCTTCGAACTTGTATCAGACCTGAGCATGTAGCTTGCTCAGTATCACGCCTCTATTTTTCGAAAGGTGGGTATCGGCCCGGCTCTCAGATCCGAGGGTTTATGGCTTAGAGGCGTCCAGCCACAGCCCTCGACAGGGAGCCTTAAGTGTTTTGTCCGGACCAAGAACTTCTGCCTTCGTGCACCTGATTTAAATTTTGACTGCTATCCTCTCAGTCTACCTGCAAAGCAGCAGGTTGTGTCTCTCTTAGTCTGGTCCCTATCCCATGAGCTGTCCGATATGTAGTTTTTCATCCATCGGCAAGCACATGGGGTCGATGGGACACGCAAGCTCCCCCACCACGGCAAGGTGGAGACACATCGGGGGAGGTCTGTCTGTATGTCCTTTATGCGTTCGCGAACGGTCCATCCGATTGAGATGAAATTTTCTACACGTCTTCTAATCATTCCCGTGCTGCCAACTGTCATAGTTATTTTTAGTGTACAAACATATGTTCTTATTATTATTTAATATTTAATTTACATTATAATATATATATAGCGAGGGGACATAACTTCTAATAGAAGTGCTATATATGTAAAATTGTTGCATTTTTCTCATATAGATGGACCTTTTCGCTGCAGTTATCTACAGGCATATGCGTTATAATCCTCCTCCCCCTCCTCCTCCTCTCCCCTCCTCCTCTTCCTCCTCCTCCCTACTCCTCCTTCTCCCTCCTCCTCCTCCTCCCTCTTCTTCCCTCCTCCTCCCTCCTCCTCCCTCCTCCTCCTCCCTCTCCCTCCTCCCTCCTCCTCCTAATCCCTCCTCCCTCCTACTTCTCCCTCCTCCTCCTCCCTCCTCCTCCCTCCACTGACTATGAATTAAATTATATGCTCCCCACCATTGACTGGGCGAAGCCGGGCCGGGTCGTCTTTTTTGGGAACGGGAACGGGAGCAGTGGGCCGAATATGAATTAAATAAGACGCTCCATTTACCCAAGTTAATTGTTGGGGGAAGATGTAAAGATCTTTCAAGTGCTCTTTCTAACAGACAGACAGACAGACAGACAGACAGACAGACAGACAGACAGACAGTAGATAGTCGGGAACGGGAACGGGAGCTTATATGACTACTTATATGAATTAAATGAGATGCTCCCCACCAGGGACTGGGCGAAGCCGGGCCGGGTCAGACAGACAGACAGACAGAAAGACAGACAGACAGACAGACAGACAGACAGACAGACAGACAGACAGACAGACAGACAGACAGACAGTCGGGAACGGGAACTTATATGACTACTTATATGAATTAAATGAGATGCTCCCCATCAGGGTCTGGGCGAAGCCGGGCCGGGTCAGACAGACAGACAGAAAGACAGACAGACAGACAGATAGATAGTCCGGAACGGGAACGGGAACTTATATGACTACTTATATGAATTAAATGAGATGCTCCCCGCCAGGGTCTGGGCGAAGCCGGGCCGGGTCAGCTAGTAATACATAAAATACGAAAATTGGTAATAGAAAGGCGAGACCAACAATGAACACCGCGATAGATCGGGAGTTTGTATTCTCATTTTGAAATTTAATTTGGGAAGCAATCAATCCCGTCTAACCTTTCCGGTGTGATACTTTTAACATGCAAATAAGCACTCGTAGATTTTCATTCTACTCTGATAAGATTAATGTCAAATCCACTACCTCAAGATAAGAATGAGATATAACATCTCTTGGTTCCAAATTTGGTACACATCTACAGCCTGGCGATATCTCCGAGCTCCATATTTCTAACAAATCTACTGGTGACCTACCCATGAATTCCATATTTTTAAAACATTTTGTTGTTGAATAATATCCTTTGGTTCCATATGTTGTACACATCTACAGCATGATTCGTTGTATATTATCCCTGAGTTCCATATTTTGTGCACATCTACATCGTTATTCAGTATATAGTATCCACAAGTTCCCTATTTTGTGGGCATCTACAAAGGAATTCCTTGTATAAATACTTAAGTTCCAGGTTTTGAGAGGTTGCCGAAATTAGGCCTTTCTACTGAATAGGCATCAATAGTCAACATGCGGGCATTAGGATTGAGCCTCTTTGTGACAAGGTAGGAGAAAATAACATCCAGCGTGTGAAGTGGCTTCTCAGTCAACAACAGGCGGGCACCGTGAGTCATTCATTGTACGCTGATGGATTTATTACAGGGAAGATCAGAGCACTTAAAATGGGAACTCACAAAACATTTAAAATAAAAAGCAAGCTTGCTCGCAAGATAAAGCAAAATAGAACTATTCCTTTCTGGGTTCGTATGAAGACTAACACTAACAGTTGCAATGCCAATAGGCAACACTGGAGGTGTACTAAGCTCAAGATGTAATCTCTTAAATTCTGGCAGTTTGAATATAGTGTTGTTACAATAAAATTGTCGTTCTGATGTAAAAGAAAACAATATTCGAAGTGCAATGATGATGTTCTTAACCAAACTGAAATTATCAAATTCCGTTTACCTTGAATGTCGACTACCCACACTCCCCATATCGCCCCAAACGGTGGGTTCCACTGTTCAGCTCTGCCTTTATGCTAAAAGACAATCTTGATTTAGGCGTATGTCTCTCCCGAATTTCACGGTTTGCGAAACAATATGCTTGTTTTTCTTTGTAAAAACAGTCTGGGCAACAAGGCGTTAATCGTCTATTTTGCTGCAAAATACAAAAAGAGTTATGGTTGTATGCTATGCTCTGTTTCTGCTCTCGCTTTCTCTCTCTCTCTCTCTCTCTCTCTCTCTCTCTCTCTCTCTCTCTCTCTCTCTCCTCTCTCTCTCTCTCTCTCCATCTCGCTCTCTCTATCACTCTATCTCTCTCATCTGATCTCTGTGATGAGAGTTTATCTCACTGTCTGACTCACTCACCGATATACTGCCTGAATGACTCATTGATTGACACTGACTGACTCATTGAATTACATACTCACTGGCTAACTTACTGACTGATTCACCCACTCACTCACTCACTCACTTACTCACTCACTCACTCACTCATTCATTCTCATTAATTCCCTCCCGCACTCATGTATGCACTGATTTCCTCACGTATTAATTTCCTCACGCACTCACGCACGCACTCACTCACTCACACACATACTAACTCATCCACTCACTCATTAATTCCCTCACGCACTAACTCCAACTTTCCCTTGGTCTCTCACTAAATAAGACTTGAAGTGCAGTCTCAACTCTTAATTAAATCAACACAGGGCTGACTAATGCTGACACCATCCGGAGAGCTGTCAAACAAAGGAAATCTGATGTGCTGGAAGTACAGTCTGCACATGGTAATTAACAAGACAACCTACATCAAACAAAATAGCGCACACCACAGTGTCCATGGCTGAAGACTTCAACCGAACACAAGGGGCTACGTTTTCAATTATGTCTCTTCGTGGTAGCCTATATTTTAACTGAAAGACAATGGGTGTCAAGAACCCTTGAAATTAGTCAAGAACCCAATTGAAATTAGTAACTCTTCTTGGTGAACAATAAAACGATGATTCTAGTGATAAACTTGTGAATCGCTCAAGTGATGTAAGAGCAATGAAACTGTAAATCTCATTCATGGTCAATGAAACATTGGCACCGTTCTAGCAATAAGTGGAACTCATAACTTTCTTAATGGAATGAATCAGTAAGGTTTGTCTGCTGAATAAAATTCGTTGATTTGTCAGTTGGTTGGCTGGATTATCGGCAAGTTGGTTAGTTGTTTCGTGGGTTAGTTTGGCGGGTAGATTGGTAGGTTGGTTCATTAGATGGTTGATGTGTTGGTTGTTCCATTGGTTGGTTTTATGGGTGGTGGATTAGTTCATTGCTTTGTAGGTTTGTTGCTTGCTTGCTTGTGCTCGCTGGCTTGAGCTCCAACGTAAGGTCATGTATGTCGGATGAAGACATCCTGTTGTCTAACATCAGTGTGATGTCATACAGGACCTGAGGTTTGCGTGAGTATCCGTTGTCCCATGTCTGGCTTATTGGTGTGCAGACTGTTGGTTCCTCGTCGTACAGGCAGACACTCTCCGACTTCGGAGGAATCGGCGATCCTACTGACTTTAGCCAGAACCCCGAAGGGACCTGTTGCCCAGGACGCTCGACGAGGACGCGTCAATAGGTCTTGGCCAGTATATAACCCGGCCCTGGTGCCTTGGAAACACCTCTGCGTCCCCTGTGTAAGTAGGTTTGTTGATTGGTTCGTTGGTTGGCTGGCTGGTTAGTTGGTTGGTCAGCTAGATGGTTTATTGGCTCGTGGGTTGGTTCATTGGTTAGTTGATTTGATGATTGTTTTGTTGGTTGGCTGGTTTGTTTATTGGTCTGATTGAGTGGCCTGGCTGGTTGGTTGGTTTGGTAAGCCTCTGGAAGATCTGAGTTCTTACTCTTGAAAAAGTAAGGTTTCTATACAATAAACAAACAGTAAGATTTTCTCGTGAACTTCAAACAGTAAGATTCCTGTTGAAATATGAAACAGTACTATTTTCTCTTAACTTCGAAATAGTGATATTTTCGTTGCAAAATGAAACATTAAGATTTTCTCTTGAACCAGAAAGAGTAATAATTTTGTTAAAAAATGAAACAATCATTTTCTCTCCACTTATAAAGAGTAAGATTTCTATTGAACAATAATATTTCTACTGAATAGTAAGACGTCTGTGCAAAAATGAAACAGGCAAGTTATCTTAAGTACAACCCAAGCACAAACGTATTGTCTTGAGCACTGAAACAGTAAGAAGCCACAAACACGATTTGTTGCACGATTTATTGGCTGTCATATTTAGCTGCATCTCGTCAGTTGCATACTCCAGAGGTATAGAGCATTTCAAGTGAATAAATGAATAATACTTTGGCTGAAACAATAAAAACACATATTCACAGGTATTGTTCAAATCATGTTTGTGTGCACAATCAGATTTCCCATGAACAATGAACACGTAAGATGTCTCTAGAACAATGAAACAGTAAGATGTCTCTAGAACAATGAAACAGTTACATTTCTCGTGGACAGTGTAACAGTCAGATTACTTTTGGACAATGAAACAGTAAGATTGTTCATGGGCAAAGAAACATTGAGATATCTCATGATCAATGAAACATTAACATTTCCAATGAGGAATGAAACAGCAAGGTTTCTCTAGAACAATGACACATAATATTTATCATGAATCGTGAAACAATAAGATTTCTCAAAGACAATGAAACATAAGATTTCTTGTGAACAATGAAACAGTAAGATATATCTACAATAATGAAATAGTACGATTTCACATGAACAAAACACCAAAAAAAAAAAACAGTACGATTTCTCATGAAGAATGAAACAGTAAGATTTCTCATGAACAATGACACAGTAAGATTTCTCATGAACAATAACACTGTACGATTTCTCATAAACAATGAAACAGTAAGATTGCTCATGAACAATGACACAGTACAATCTCTCATCAACAATGAAACAGTAAGATTGCTCGTGAACAATGACACTGTACGATTTCTCATAAACAATGAAACAGTAAGATTTCTCAGGGATATTGAAACAGCAAGATGTCCCAAGAACCATGAACCACTAACAGTTGTTTCTAACAATGACTGCTAAGACTCATTACAATTGAGATTCCTATCAGCTGAAGGGAACTGATGACCTCGATTTCCCGCCTGGACTGTTCGTTCGACATTGTCCCTGTAGATGAATATTTGAAACACATGATTATAAAAACTTCACCAAAGCGGCCGGAAACGAGTCATTAACTACTTAAGTGGGCAGGGACTAATTGTATTTCATTCATGTCAAACCTTCAGTTTACAACCTCTTGAAAATTTCATTGCGCTTTTACCAGGAGATCACGTGACCTGTTTGAGCAATGCCAGGCCCTGCTAATGGCCATTGACGTTAAGAGAGTAGGGTCCAGTCATTAGCGGCTTGGCCTGCCCGGTTTTATTATATTAATGCCTTCCCTAGGCCTACATCGTGTGAAGTGTTATACATTATTATGTGGTTCAGATGTATTGGAATATATAGAAATAATGATGAGCACGCGTGTAGCGTGTGTACACGTAAGGCAGACGAATTCAAGTACATCTTGTTTATGATAGATGCCAATGTTGGCTTGTGGTGGTGGTGGTGGTGGTGGTGGTGGTGGTGGTGGTGGTGGTGGTGGCGGTGGTGGTGTGAATGTGTGTTTGTGTATGTATATGTGTGTGTGCTTGGGTGGGTGAATTGAGTGCAAGCACGTATGCATTCGCTGAATGCTTAAATTCTAGTGTAATGATTCGGACAGACAACACTATAATTACAACAGGCCAAACAATTATAAATAGTTATGCAGATGACCGACAGAAAGACAGACATACAGGCCCCCAGACAGGTAGGCAGATAGATAGACGGACAGACGGACCGGCGAAAAGACATACGAACGGAATGATTGACTGACGCAGGAACGGACGGATGATGGACGGATGGATGATCGGAAGGGCTGGTGAACAGAGGAACGAGCGGACACGGAGGTAGGTTGGCAGGTAGGTAGATAGGTATGTAGGTGGATGGATAAACAGACGGGCGAAGGGCAGACCTAAGAGTCCATGTCAAATAATAAAAATGCAATCTACCGCGGAGTGTATTCGAACCCGCCATCACCGTGCCGGCAGGCGAACGTGCAGCCTAAAATGGGTACTACATCAATCACCGAATGATGACTGGTATATGAACATATTGGGCTAGCACCATATACCCATTACACCTCGAAGTGTGTACAAGGGCCCATTTTCCTTCACTGACTGACTGATATACCACAGCTCCTGTTCTAGATGCATCACCAGAACAATAATGAAACGTTGCGCTTTCTGACAGATTCGGTGTCATGGGATGATTAATCGTCTTAAGCCACTTCATGTAGCTGCCATGGACTTATACACAGCAGTTCTCCTTAATCAACACCCTTTAATTTTTTTTTATATAATACTCGTCTGCTACCATATTAACAACTTTGAAGTCATAACTGTGACACACCACTACCTTCCATTTTCCGCCATCCATTTTTAGTAAAAAAAAAAAAAAAAGTCTTAAAAGTCGAGAATTCGACTTCCTTGCACCGGGTTTTATCACTTATGGCTTGGTCTCTTTCCGCAGAGCGGTATGCCGAAAGCATAGCACAAAGCACGAACTCCGTGGCTCCAGCGTCGACCCCCAGGAGTCTCCGAGAAAAATGCGCTTGTTAACCGAAAGACGTAGCGCGGAATCGAACCCACAAACTTCAGAGCACGACGCAGACGGCATGACCACTTTACCACGGAGACTCCCTGCCTACATTTTTATATTGTCCAAACCTACGTTTTGTTTGACACTGAAACCACTGCGAAAATCATAAGAAAATGAATCATTTCATATCATGACTTCTATACAACTCCTCTATACTTCTGAAGAGCATTCAAAAAGTTCAAGTAAGAAACACTCCTCCACAGCTATGTAGTAAATAAAAAGGTAACCATCGTTCGAGATATGACCGTAATATGAGAACGGACAAAAAGAAGAAAAAGAAATGAATAAGCGGCCATGTTTTTATTCAAAGCTTCCGGATGTAAAGGTCAAGCTTGCCTGCAGAGATCTCCAGCTTGAAAGTCTAGAACCCTGAAGACCGCACAAAAATTTTAATGACCCTTCCCTTCTGGGTATGAAGGGCAGTAAATCCTGGCGAAGAGATAGGGGCGACTGCAGTTTCCAAGAGTTCTCATTTAATATATTAACTTGGCATTTTTAGGGTTATCGGTCTTGTTTCGCAGGTCACGTGTTTATGGTGGAGATTATAAAAATATATTCGAGAAATTAGTCCCTGGGAAAAAAGCTGCGAGGGTGCATCATGTATGATAAGTGCGTGTGATTTCATGTATTTGTATGTGTGTGTGTGTGGTTTGTGTGAGTATGTGTGTGTGTGGTTTGTGTGGGTGTGTGTGTGGTGTGTGTGTGTGTGTGTGTGTGTGTGAAGTATCTGTGTGCTTGGATAAAGAATCAATGTCTGATGCGTGTGTGTGTGGGCGGGTGCATGCAAGCCCTTGTGTGTGTCTTAAGTCTGTCCATGTATAAGGAATGTGTACATGTATAGTTTGCATATACTTATATTCTGTGTATGCGTAAAGATCTGCGTAGTGTAAAGAACATGCTGATTAATAAAATATGTGCATATGCAAAATCTGTGTAATATTGTGTGTCTGTTTCCAGTTTGTGTTATATTCTGCCCTTGAACAGTCTGTGTATTACTTTGTCCGTTTACAGTATGTGTAATACTACGTCTGTTAACAGTTAGTGTAATACTTTGTCCGTTTACAGTCTACGCAATATTTTGCCCGTTAACAGTCTGTGTGATACTTTGCATTGTTAACAATCTGTGCAATACTTTCTCTGTTAGCAGTCTATGCAACACTTTGTCTCTTACCAGTTTGTATAAGACGACTTTGCTAACAATTTGAGTATTACTTTGCCTGTTAACAATCTATGTAATACATAGTCTGTGTAATATTAAGACACGTCTTTACGGTGTTGGATCAACATCAGCTAAGTAGATTATGTTTATTGTTCATGTAGTTGTACCAGCGTCTATTTATTGTTTCAGTGCTGACGAAGGCTCCAACCGCAACGTCCATATGATCAATTGTGATTGTATTACTGTAAAGCTTACCAATTTAGTCGGCTCTGTGTTACGGACGCAGCTCGTATTCCCGCATACTGCGTTCGAAACAGATGCTGCGGGCTATTTGGAAGCAGACCGCCTTGCGTTGTTTTCCATACAATGGTATATGTGCCAGTCGTCCAGAAAGCAATGGCAAACTACTGAATGTAAACTTGCCCATGAATCACAAACAGCCAAAATATGCTGGAGTTGACTGCTACGTCCTGTAAAGGATTTGCAACTAACTCACTTTCTTTTCTTTTTTTAAACCATTTCAATCAATCAGTCATGTGCCATGCCGGAAAGCGTGTGCGGTCATGACTCGCCATTTCACTCGATAACCAGCGTCGTGGTTAAACCATTTACACTTCTCGTTTTCATTGATTTACTAACTGTGATTTTAAAGCCCGTCCAGATGAGGATACAAACCCATGACCACAGGTACGACAAACGAGTGTCTAGCCACTACGCTACCGCGGCTTCTCACTAAATTTGAAGTGCTTAATTTGGGGAATGTGTCAAGCCCCACAGTACCCCACGGTATGTTAAGAGTTAAGCAGATTGAACGAAGTGTAAACTTTATTTTTCTGAAAAGGGAAAGGGCGGGTCTTTCTAGGCAGGTTAAAAAAAAAACACTAGCCACTAGGCTGCCACAGATGAAACGGAAGAATATAAAGTTACAAGATTAATTATTCCCACGGACAGTACATATAATACATTACACCCCAACTCCGCCCTTGATAACCACATGGGTATTTATAACTGTAATATAGCCTTCTTCCTAGTTCAAAAGCAATCTATCTTGTGACAAATACGTGCACATTAAATGTTCTGATAAGCATAATTACAAACACAACGCCAGTTGTTGGATAGAATAAACTAATATAGAACAAACTTAGACCAACATGGCTGGAAAGCTTTACTCGTGTATCATAGCCAGGGTTTTCGAGGCTCGCAGTGATAACCCCAGTGTGGGGACGAGTGTCGTATTTCATACTTCTTATCTACGCTCTCATTTTCTTCGTGTCCCAGCCCTGATCGCAGACCTTTGACGCTAATTAAAAGGATAGCCTCACGTGCTAATTAAAAGCTTTGAACAGTACCTGGCGATAGCGCGGGGCTTGTTAAAATTAATAAATTCACACGGTTCGTAGATTGGGCTGGTTCGGGAATAGGCTGTGATGAGATGGGTTTTTCATCTAAGGCGCCCTTGGAACGACTGCAGAAGTAATTGGAATTCTCTTAATTGCATGTATGTGTAAGTATGAGAAGGAGAAGGAGACAGGGATATGGATATATATATATATATATATA
>JACEFZ010012051.1:245000-260000 GCA_014155875.1 Cepaea nemoralis | reverse complement strand
CTTTACGTTCAGTAGTTTGCCATTGCTTTCTGAACGATCGGCTCACATAACCGCGCAAGTTACACGCGCTGCGCGAACTGCTGCCGATTCTCGCAGCTGCTGTTTTCCCCACGTGGATATACGGGATTACGAACAATGGCGTTAACCCCTTGGCCCTTACGACTTCTGCGTCATACTGGTCATTTCCCTATCGAGTCTATATTCAGGATTGATCTATAGAAGCAAGCAGAATGTACACATCTTGTGAGCTTTGCTCGCTTTGAACTCAAGCGTGGTCCATACACTTGTTACTACTTCTGGCGCACTGGACTGATTCTTGCGTGTGAATTATCTAACCATATTGCCAGTGTCCCTCGCCCTCAGGTAAACCCACTCCGACTTCAGAAGTACTTGTAATTTACGTCCCCAAGTTAAGGACGAGAAGTCAATATGTAAGTCCGATAGAATAGTGTAGGGGTTGAACTCGCTACCTCGGCATCAGCGCACCGGAAGTTTAAGGGAGAACGCTCTTATCGTTTCGGCCATGTTGACCTCCATGTACTCAAAAAAAACTCAAGACGTGTAAAATGTTATTTTACTGTTTACATATACCGCGGTATTAGTGACATTTTACCGTTTACACAGACAGCGGTATTAGTGACATTTTACTGTTTGAGCAGACAGCGGTATTAGTGACATTTTACTGTTTAAGCAGACAGCGGTATTAGTGACATTTTACTGTTTGAGCAGACAGCGGTATTAGTGACATTTTACCGTTTACACAGACAGCGGTATTAGTGACATTTTACTGTTTGAGCAGACAGCGGTATTAGTGACATTTTACTGTTTGAGCAAACAGCGGTATTAGTGACATTTTACTGTTTGAGCAGACAGCGGTATTAGTGACATTTTACTGTTTGAGCAGACAGCGGTATTAGTGACATTTTACTGTTTGAGCAAACAGCGGTATTAGTGACATTTTACTGTTTGAGCAGACAGCGGTATTAGTGACATTTTACTGTTTGAGCAGACAGCGGTATTAGTGACATTTTACTGTTTGAGCAGACAGCGGTATTAGTGACATTTTACCATTTACACAGACAGCGGTATTAGTGACATTTTACTGTTTGAGCAGACAGCGGTATTAGTGACATTTTACTGTTTGAGCAGACAGCGGTATTTATGACATTTTACTGTTTGAGCAGACAGCGGTATTAGTGACATTTTACTGTTTGAGCAGACAGCGGTATTAGTGACATTTTACTGTTTGAGCAGACAGCGGTATTAGTGACATTTTACTGTTTGAGCAGACAGCTTTATTAGTGACATTTGTTTGAGCGACAGCGGTATTAGTGACATTTACTGTTTGAGCAGACAGCGGTATTAGTGACATTTTACTGTTTGAGCAGACAGCGGTATTAGTGACATTTTACTGTTTGAGCAGACAGCGGTATTAGTGACATTTTACTGTTTGAGCAGACAGCGGTATTAGTGACATTTTACTGTTTGAGCAGACAGCGGTATTAGTGACATTTTACTGTTTGAGCAGACAGCGGTATTAGTGACATTTTACTGTTTGAGCAGACAGCGGTATTAGTGACATTTTACTGTTTGAGCAGACAGCGGTATTAGTGACATTTTACTGTTTACGCAGATAGCAGGATTAGTGACATTGTACTGTATACGCAGACAGCAGGATTGTTGACATTTCATTTAGAGAATACTTTCTCTGGGCGTTCATTTGGTTGAAACATACATCGGTTGTGCTGCGTCAGTCTACAGAGAACATGTGATATCTGCGTCTTTCGCCTCTCACATTCGACTCCAATAAGGCATTTTGGACAGTGTGTGTCTTCTCTGAATGATCTTTAGTCTTGAAATGGTAAAGTCAATGACTCATTTAAACGCATTAAGCGCACTGAGCAATTTATAGGCCCATCGGCTCACGGTGGTGATGTGCTGAGTTTCACCTTGGCCGCTTTTATTTCCCACAACACTTCCTTCCATCCATTTAAGGCTGGGTCGACCTGGGAGCCGACATTCATGTTAAAAGTTATTCCAGCAGCGGAATCGAGCCCATCACCACCGCACCGGCAGGCGAGCGTCATCAGGCGATGCTGAAGCACAACGCTGTGCGTAGATTTCGCCGGCCTCTCAGAAAGCAATAACAACATAATGTTAAAGTTAGTTGCATATCCTTTACAGGACGTTGCAGTCGACCCCAGCATTTCTTGACTGTTTGTGATTTCTTGACATGTTTACGTTTCAATAGTTTGTCTTTGCTTTCTCAACGACCGGCACTCATACCATTTCATAAAACTAACGCAACTGCCACATCGCGCGGAGATGTATTTCGAACGCGGTATGCACGAATACAAATTGCGTCTGTACCCCTTTCGACAATGAGCCGGCGTAAAATTGCCAAATAAATCCCAACCAGCCAATTAATGATAAGGTTAAGTGCAACGCCATGTAAAGGACACGCACCTAACTGTACTTTTCTTCTTCTGTACGTTTTTTGTGCGTTCTCTAATAGGATTTGAACACACGACTACTGAAATGACAGGTGAGTACACAATCCACTATACTAATGTGGTTTCATTTTCTAGTATGACAAAACACTAAACATACCAAGTGTACGGCTGCGGTTAAGTTTCAATGGTGTATGGTTTCGTATATAAATAGCACTAATATTATTAACGTCAATGTATACGCATTAAGCCGAATAAAATAATACAAAGAAAGCAGCTGGTAAATTATGGCTGTAAAGTTAAGATGTGTCACTTATCTCCAGATTTCTGGGCTCGGGCAGACCAAATTCAAATTGTTTCTGACACACGAGAGATAAGACATCTGGGAAGACAATACCATCCACTGATAAATGGTACATATGGCCTGCCAGATTTGGCTGCGAACAATTAAAGGCTAGCCGAGTAAAATTTCTACCGCTATCAAGCTTGCAGCGCTTTGCTGTTTCGGAAATCGTGCACTTGAGATTTTTTTTTTTTTTTAAGCGGCGGGGAGCACTTTCGCGACCACTTCTAATTGGCCTTTCGACCGGGTCCTCGGGGCTGGTCCCGTCCCTGCAATCCCACTTTCCACTTTAGTTATCGACCGAGATAGAAAGCCATATATCAAAATATGGCACCCAAATTTGCAAAGAAAATGCTGGCCTTAAAATACGGACGTCCTAGGAAATGAATTTGCATGCATTGTGGCCGTTTGAAAAAAAGTGTTCATGTCTTTACCCCTTGCTCCTTTTTCGTTTCCAGCTGTTTGAAGCATTGGTGGCGTAGTAGGCAATGTAAAGTTTATCAGCGCAGCTATTGAGTTTATCCTTAGTGGAGAGGGATATTTATGTCAAATACCTTTCACTGATCGAATAGCCACAAGTCTATCAGCGTAGCTGTTGAGTTTAATCCTTAGTGGAGTTAGTCGCACATTCTTTACGTGACATCGCAGTCAAACACGATAATGTTTGGTTGTTTGTTATTTCTTGGCAGGTTTACGTTCAGTAGTTTGCCATTGCTTTCTGAACGACTTGCACGCATACCGTTGTATGAAATATCAACGCAAGGCGGTCTGCTGCCACAATAGACCGCAGCTGTGTTTCGAACGCGGTATGCGGGGTTACGAATTGCGTCGGTAACTCCCTCGCCGCATGGAAAGGGATGTTTATTTCACCTGCTTTACACTGCTCGAATAGCCACAAGTCTATCAGAACAACTGTTAAGTTTAATCCTTAGTGAAGAGGGGCATGTATTCACCTACTTTTCACTGATCGAATAGCCACAGGTTCAGCTATTGAGTTTAATCCTTAGTGGAGAGGGACATTTAATTCACCTGTTTTACACTGATCGAATAGCCAGATCAGCTTTCATACCCCATGAACATCGGATTTAAGTCAGCTGGCAATAAACCTGAAACCCGCGGAGGTAGGGTCGCCACATCTTGTAACTGAGAACCCGGGACGTTTCTCTAAGAATCAGAGATCTTACATACACTGATATTGGCATTCGTCAACATCATCATTGCTTGCCCCATCAACTGCCGTAGGTGTTCATGTCTCCCTAGAGATCTCTGTCCTTGGTGTTTCTGATCAATTTTGTTGATGAAATTCCTGCACGCCACTGTCTCAGCTTAATTTCTCACGGCCTGCCTCTGCTTCTTCTCCGACAGATCTTTCCAGTCGGCACATTGTTTTCCAATACTTCTCATTATGAGACCCCCCCCCCCCCCACCCCCCTAAAAAAAAAGATCCTTGTCTCTTTCTTATATTTGTGTTACTTTCAATTGCCTAATTCAGTCAATCGCTGTTTGTTGATCAGGAAACTCTCGTCTTATAAACCACTTTCCGTTGCTACCAAGGTCTTCCTAATAGGATTCATTCAAATTCCATGATCCACTATCATACACCGAAACAGGTTCTTCTTCTGCGTTCATCCGGAGAGTTTTTTCGAACGTGATTGCGTTGTGCCTGTTTACAGAAGAGCTTCGTTCTTGCGCTGTTAGGCCGACACACCCGACTTCTGCGGGCATTTGTTGACCGGGTTAACCTTCCCGAGCGTTTCGTAGGGCGTTTGACTCTAATTGTTGTGGTGTTATACTCCATCCCAGCTGGCCCATTTAGAACAGCCAAAGACATCCTGGTCAGCCCTCAAGGGAAGGCAAGGGCAGACCATGGGCATTCCCCGCCATTCAATGAGGCTTCCATAGTTGCAAAGCCGACACATAGCGCTTGGTACTGGAATCGTCACGTCCTGCACATGGCAGCTTAGCCTCACTTCCGTATATTGGGCCTTCCGTTCACCACAAGCTGTTCCTCCGGAAACCAGAAGAATGCTGTCGTAATGGATTTGCTATCCAAGAAATATTCCATTGCATGCCACTAGGACACTTTTGTCCATATTTGATGACGCCCACACAATGAGCTTTCGATTCGGACTTTCCACGTTATGGATTTGCTATCCAAGAAATATTCCATTGCATGCCTCTGGGGCGCTTTTGCTACAGAAATACCTGGGTATGAAGTGTGGCATTCTAAGTACTTCTTCGTGCACCTTTAGATAGCAGCCTGAATGTACTTAAAGTAAGCTGCGATCAACTTGAGCTTGTTGATATCTCCATAGAGCTTGTCCCCAAATGAAGCAGGTGTGGGCTAAAATATCTTTCTCTGTTCTGCATATATTGGGCACTCCTGCAGCATATGTCTAGCCTGTCATTTTACCAGTTCTACAATTACATTCATCGGTATCTCCTAACGTTAATTTATTGAACAAGTGGTATTTCAGCCTGTTATGTTCTGTGCGGAATCTGAAGATTGCCACTTGTTCACTTCGGTCGAGTTTGTAATATGCATCATCTTTCTGGTGGCCTGGATGCTCTGATTCTCATTTGGTTCTAAACTTGCTTTTTATAAACCTCTTTGCCTTATTATAGGTTGTGTCTATGTCAGGCTGACGTAATCGTCCGCCCTCTTTTGCCAGTCTGTCAGCCTCTTCATTTCCAGGTATACTGCAATGTGATGAGATTCGCTGTATTACAACTTTTTTTTGGGGGGGGGGGATTTATGACATAGTCCACGGAGTGCTGCTCTTAAGTCTGCTAGTCGTATGCTGTTTTTGCTATTTAGAACTCCGCACCACAGTCCGAATCAGGATAGTACTTTGGCACCGGCTCATATAGATTGCAATTTGGTACTCGCTCCTGTAGATGGTACTTTGGTACCGGCTCTAATAGTAGGTACTTTGGTACCTGCTCCTGTAGATGGTACTTTGGTACCGGCTCCTGTAGATAGTATTTTGGTACTCGTTCCTGTTGATGGTACTTTGGTACTGGCTCCTGTATATGGTACTTTGGTACCGGCTCTTGTAGTAGGTACTTTGGTACTCGCTCCTGTAGATGGTACTTTGGTACCTGCTTCTGTAGATGGTAAGTTGGTACCGGCTGCTGTAGATAGTATTTTGTTACCTGCTCCTGTAGTTGGTACTTTGATAATCGCTCTGTAGATGGCACTTTTATACCGGCTCCTGTAGACGCTACTTTGGCACTGACTCCGGGCAAGTCTCTACGCCAACCTTATTCCTGTAGATGCAGAGCCGTTGTCAGGGCTCAATCGACCTGAATGCCAAAGAAAACCTCCGCATTCCAGGGGATCACCAGCAATGAGTTGATGTCAACATCTTTCCTTCTGGCTGTCACATTACTCCTTACCTTCCATCAAGCCCAGCGAACTGCTGCATCCCCCATGCTCCGACCGGAAACTACAATTATAATGTTGACTGACACCAAAATTCACGATGTAAATCGTCGCCAGAGTCTAGACACCAGACATCCACAACCTCGTCGCCATCACTGCCTACATAGACAGTATCAGGCAATGTTTTGGAAGATTACTTACTACAATAGTAAATATTAGCACCACTAGGGCACGCGGCTGTAAACAGAATGCCATATCATGCAATCTGAGACCGGGTCTAATCTTCAGGCTCCGCCCAAGTTATTTAATTTTTAAAGGCAAATAGTGTCAACCAAGACTTGCTCCATGCCTGGGCTTCTCTAAACTGTCTTATCTCCATTTGTCTTTCATTTCAGGCTTCATTTTACTGTCTGGTCGGTGCACTTCCTATCTATCCGTCAGTCCATCCGTCCCTCCGTCCGTACGTCCATCTATCTATCTATCTATCTATCTATCTATCTATCTATCTATCTATCTATCTATCTATCTATCTATCTATCTATCCGTCTGTCTGTCTGTCTGTCTGTCTGTCTGTCTATCTATCTATCTGTCTGTCTGTCTATCTATCTATCTATCTATCTATCTATCTATCTATCTATCTATCTATCTATCTATCTATCTATCTATCTATCTGTCTATCTATCTATCTACCTATCTATCTATCTATCTATCTATCTATCTATCTATCTATCTATCTATCTATCTATCTATCTATCTATCTATCTATCTGTCTGTCTGTCTGTCTGTGTCTATCTGTCTGTCTGTCTGTCTATAACGACCTACGTATTCACCAACATACCCATCCCTGCACTCACCTAAACAAGCCCGTCCCTCCATCCGTCCTTCCGTCTGTCTGTCCGTCTGTCTGTCTGTCCGTCTGTCTAACTACGTACCCATTCACCCACCCACACACCCGCCCAATCACTCAAACAAACAAGACCCTCCACCCGTCCTTCCGTCTGTCTGTCTGTCTATGCACTCACGCGTGTGTGTATGTATGTACGCATCAATATATATATTTAGAAAATGCTACCAGTTTAGTCCCAACCGCCCTTCTGTTTCCTCCCCACCAGTTTGCCCTGTTTAGTCGGTTGTTGTCTTGCTCTGTGACCTTTCCTGGATTCTAAATATGTTTGTATCCACGTGTTTACGCAAACCGCTGGAGGTTCCAGATCTTTTACCAACCATGGGGAAAGACAATTTCTTCTCAAGAAAACAGAATAGGGCAGGGCCAAGGGGCAAATAATTGCACATAACACGACCATTGTTTAAAACAGAAGGTCCCAGTTTCATCTCTCCTGTATCTTATGTTCATTTTCTCCTGTATCATATGTTCCTCCTCATCTGTATTATATATTCTTTCTCTCCCGTATTATATGTTCAGTCTGTTCCTGTATCTTATGTTCCTTCTCTCCTGTATCTTATGTTCCTTCTCGACTGCATTATATATTCCTTCTCTCCTGTATTATTTGTTCCTTCTCTCCTGTATTATATGTTCCTTCTCTCCTGTATTATATGTTCCTTCTCTCCTGTATTATATGTTCCTTCTCTCCTGTATTATATGTTCCTTCTCTCCTGTATTATATGTTCCTTCTCTCCTGTAATATATGTTCCTTCTCTCCTGTATTATATGTTCCTTCTCTCCTGTATTATTTGTTCCTTCTCTCCTGTATTATATGTTCCTTCTCTCCTGTATTATTTGTTCCTTCTCTCCTGTATTATTTGTTCCTTCTCTCCTGTATTATATGTTCCTTCTCTCCTATATTATATGTTCCTTCTCTCCTGTATTATATGTTCCTTCTCTCCTGTATTATTTGTTCCTTCTCTCCTGTATTATATGTTCCTTCTCTCCTGTATTATATGTTCCTTCTCGACTGCATTATGTGTTCCTTTTCTCCTGTATCTTATGTTTCTTCTCTCCTGTATCTTATGTTCCTTCTATCCTGTGTATTATGTTCCTTCTCTATATGTTCCTTCTCGACTGCATTATATGTTCCTTCTCGCTTGTATCATATGTTCCTTCTCTCCTGTATCTTATGTTCCTTCTCTCCTGTATTATTTGTTCCTTCTCTTCTGTATTACATGTTCCTTCTCTCCTGTATTATTTGTTCCTTCTCTCCTGTATTATATGTTCCTTCTCTCCTGTAATATATGTTCCTTCTCTCCTGTATTATACGTTCCTTCTCGATTGCATTATGCGTTCTTTTTCTCCTGTATCTTATGTTACTTCTCTCCTGTATCTTATGTTCCTTTTATCCTGTGTATTATGTTCCTTCTCTCTATGTTCCTTCTCGACTGCATTATATGTTCCTTCTCTCTTGAATCATATGTTCCTTCTCCCTTGTATCATATGTTCCTTCTCTCATGTATTATATGTTCCTTCACTCCTGTATTATATGTTCCTTCTTTCTTGTATCTTTTGTTTCTTTTTTCGAATATGATATGTTCCTTCTCTCCTATATCATATATTTATTTTCTCCTGTATAATATGTTCTTCCACTTATGTATCATATGTTCTTCCTCGTATGCATCGTATGTTACTTCTCTCCTGTATCATATGTTCCTTCTGTCATGTTTCATATGTTCCTTCTCTCACGTTTGAAATGTTCCTTCTGCCTTGTATCATATGTTCCTTCTCTACTCTATCGTATGTTCCTTCTAACCTGTATCATATCACCCTTCTCTCCTGTATCATATGTTCCTTCTCCCCTGTTTCATATGTCCCTTCTCTCCTGTTTGAAATGCTCCTTCTCTCCGGTATCATATGTTGCTTCTCACCTGCATTATATGTTCCTTCTCGTCTGTATTATATGTTCCTTCTCCCCTGGATCATATGTTCCTTCTCTACTGTTTGAAATGTTCCTTCTGTCCTGTATCATATGTTCCTTCTCTCCTGTATCATATGTTCTTTCTCTGCTGTATTATATGTTCCTTCTCTCCTGTATCTTATGTTCCTTCTCTCCTGTATTAAATAATCCTTCCGTGCGTCTTTCAAGGCTGTTTTCAATTATTGCAGACTACTTTAGTTGGTAATTTGTTGTAAAGTGTAAAATAGTGAACAAGCGAGGTAAAAGACCATATTTCCACGCCTGTGTTGTATTGTGGCAATCTGGTAAAAAGTAAAGGATCCGTTTAAACACCCGAGACATATTAGGCGTATTTTGCTAAACCTGTAGGTTTATGGACCAATCGGCACTCCGGACAGGAAGGCACGAGTCTAGCGGAGGAATCGCAAACTACGGCACGCGTACCCAGCGTGGCATGTAGAAGGATTTTCAATGGTACGCTGAGTGAACATAAATACAAAATAAAGATCTCATAACCATTTTTATTATTAATTAAATAGACGCATATAATTATTGTAAAGTTGGCGAAATTCTATTTCCGTCTTATCATTCCATTCTCTTCCCGTCCACCACCACCGGCAACTATGTAGTTCTCTCTGTTGTCGAATGCGCATTCCGGTATAGTCCGTTTATCGTAGCAAGAAAGTTGGTACTGCTATTAAGTAATACGGTGTCCTTAAAATGACTAGGGAAAAGATAAACACAAGATATATGCTAGTTTTAAGCCTTATGACTTATGACATATGTATATGGATTAGACTATGGTGGACTTTGCTTGGCACGGTGAGAGTAGGTTGCAACATTACTTCGTACTCAGCTCCTGTGGTGGTCTAGTTAAAGACTGTTATTTTATATCTAAGCACGCACGACGTGTTATGCGGCCAGCATCAGGCTTGCTACCGTACCTAGATTCTTTGATTGTTGACATTTTGCCACGGATTTGCAAATAGTTTACTTCGTAGGATATCCAATTGTGGAAGGACTTTTAATATACAGAATGTGCTACGGGAGCTCTTTTTCGCCCTTGCCCTGGAGCGCTAGGCATGCGATTTAATACCCAGAGCTTGCAAGGGTGGTTGCGGTGAATAAGTTAAAAAAGACCGGCCCACCAAATCCGTAACCCTTTATCAGTTTCAATGGCAAACAAAGAGTAGGTTTGGACCAAACAAAAATGGATGGCGGAAAACGGGAAGTAGAGGTGTGTCATAGTTATATCTTATACATTGTTAACATGGTAGCAGACACATTGTATTATATTGCAATGACAACATTTAGGCGACAGTTAAGCCCGTGGCAGATATAAGAAGTCAATTAAAAAGATAAATCATCCCCTGGCATTTAATCTGTTATATAAAAAAAAAAACAACATAAAACATAAAAATCAAGCTAGTTAGCTCATTCATTCTCTTGGTTTCTCACGTGACAGTTCGTATTCTTTCCTCGTCAATCCTGGCTTGGGTGCCTCGTGTCTGTCTGCAGCAAGAATATGACATTAACACCATTACGTCGACGCACCCGACTTCAGCATAGTATTGTTTTGGGTCAAAATTTGTCTCCCCTATTAGATACCTATTAAATCCAGTTAAAAAAAAACAGGGATACAGAGAATTTCCAAGACTAACACGTGAAGACAGCAGAGATTTAGTAAGCGCAAGTTCGCAGTCAATCTGTCTATGAATGAGTGACTAGACTCATCAGTTTTGCGGCTTCTTCGCGCAAGATTCACTCTTTCCTTCAGTGTTTTCTCTCAGTAAATGCCGAACCCCTTCCTTCTGTACATATAGTCATTCAACAGGCTTAGTACTGTTTCAGTATATTGCTGTTTATTCAGCGACATATAGATCCTACCTAACCCGTATCAGCGTTTTAATGTCTTTAGATCTCGCGGTCGCTTAAATACAGCACTGGCACAAATGCCAAAACGATATTCATGGATAGATAGTATTTCAACATAGAAAACATAAACAATATATTGCACTATTTATCCTTTCTTCTTCTTCGTTCATCTGGAATTTTTTTTTTCCGGACGTGATTGCGTTGTGCCTGTTCACAGTAGAGCTGCGTTCTTGCGCCATTAGGCCGACACATCCGACTTCTGCTGGCATTTGTTGACCGGGTTACTTTCCCGGGGGTTTCTTTGGACGTTTGGCTCTCACTGTTGTGGTGTTATCCAACATCCCAGTTGGCCCATTTAGAACAATCGAGGGCATCCTGGTCAGCCCTCAAGAGAAGGCAGGGGCAGACCATAGGCATTCCCCGCCATCCAAGGAGGCTTCCATACTTGCAGAGCCGACACATAGCACTCTGGTACTGGGCTCACCCAAGGAATCGTCATGTCCTGCACATGGCTGCTTAGCCTCACTTCCGTATATTGGGCCTTCCAGCCATCACACGCTGTTCCTCCGGAAACCAGAAGAATGCAGTCTGCAGATGACATTAACACAGTGAGCTTTCGATTCGGACCTTCCATATAATGGATTTTCTATCCTAGAACTATTCCAGTTCGTGCCACTGAAACGCTTTTTCCACATTTGATAACGCCCACACAAAGAGCCTTTGATTTGGACTTTCCACGTAATGGATTTGTTAGCCAAGCAATATTCCATTTCATGCCTCTGGCACGCTTTTGCTACCGACATACCTGTGGTATGAAGTGTGGCAGTCTAAGTACTTCTTCATGCACCTTTAGATGTCAACCTGAATGTAGTTAAAGTCAGCTGTAGTCAACTTGAGCTTGTTGATATCTCCCTAGAGATTGTCCTCAAATGAAGCAGGTGTGGGCCAAAATATCTGTCTCTGTTCTGCATATATTGGGCACTCCAGCAGCAAATGTTTAGCTGTCATTTTATCAGTACCACAATTACATTGATCGGTATCTCCTTTCCTTAGTTTATTTAACAAGTGGTATTTCAGCCTCTTATGTCCTTTGTGGAATCTGAAGATTGCCAATTGTTCATTTCGGTCGAGTTTGTAATATGCATCATCGTTCTGGTGACATGGATGCTCTGATTCCCATTTGGTTCTTTAAGTTCTTTTTATAAATCTCTTTGCCTCACAACATTCCCACACTTGGAATCAAACAAAGAATCATAATTATATTGGAGCCTAATTTGTATCCAAACAGAAGCATCTCACCGACAAAGTGGTATTGGTCCAATTATATCCACACACAAGCATCTCGAATAAATGCTTGTCGAAATCGGATGTACTGAGCCACAGGCTTGACAAAGAAGTGCAACGTAACTTTATCATTTCATGATGCCACAGATGAAAATTAATCGTTATGGTGCTAATCCCGTGAAGTCCCATCAGGCGGTGATAGTGCCGGGCCCCCTGCCTCGAGGGGGTCCACCCATGACTACTGGTGGTCACCTTCCCCTATGCTGTGGAGTCAAGGCACAGAGGAGTAGATTAAGAGCTATTGACCAAATACCAAGGACACTCAACATACTACAGTGGAATGCCGAAGGAGTTTATAACAAGAAAGAATCCCTGACACAGCGTCTTCATAAAGATAGAATAGATGTGGCATGCATTCAAGAGACACACCTCAACGCCAAGCGCAAATTTTCAGTCAGGGGATATCAGGCCACACGTTTCGACCGCGAAGGACATAAAGGAGGAGTTCTAATACTTACACGAAATACAATACCTTGCAGCGAAGTATCTGTCATCTCTAACAACCAAACGGAAATTATAGGTGTTGATATAATGATAAACGACGTGAAAATAAGATCTTTATAGCCCAGCAGATAAGGATCTTACACTCTCAAACATGATAATAACTGACACAAATTGCATTATTGTCGGAGACTTTAATAGCCGTTCAGAAAGATGGGGATACCCAGATACTGACAAAAGAGGAGATGAAGTGGAGGACTGGGAAATAGACTCAAATCTCCATCTACTCAACAAAGAGGATGACACACCGAGCTTCTACTCCAGAAGATGGATTACCACTTCTACTCCAGACTTAGCTTTCTGCACAGGAGACATCCTCCACAAAATCGACCGCCATGTGCTGGACCAATTAGCAGGTAGTGACCACAGACCAATCAAGCTTGTAATGAATATGGAGTATGTTCCACAGCAGCAAAAGCCCTTGCCCCGCTGGAATTACAAACGAGCAGATTGGGGCAGATTTGCCACAATAACAAATATTGTGAAAACATAAATACACGATATGGCAACATGAAGCAAATGGTGGAAAGTCTAAACAGAGCAATAATACAGGCAGCCACTGAGTCCATTCCAAGAGGAGCGAGGAAAAATTACAAACCATACTGGACTGAAGAACTACAAAGTTTGGAGGACAAAGTTGAAGATGCCAGGAAAACAGCAGAGAGAGAACAAACAATTGAAGCGAACATCTCTCTCAAAGCCATCTCAGCAAAATATAAAAGAACAGTAAATCAAACAACAAGAGATTGTTGGAGGGAAAAAACAGAAAACCTGAATTTTGACAGGGATGGAAACAAACTATGAAAACTAGTGAAAGCCATGAACAATGAAGGACCTAGAAACAAACAAATAACAATTAAACAAGGAAATGCCTTGCTTACAGGAAAAAAGGCTGCAAATGCACTAATGGAACACTATGCCAGTGCAAACCACATTGATATTACAACCGAACAGAAGAAAGCAATCAAAGATAAACAGATACATCACAGTAATACAGAGACAGCAGCAGAATATATGATGGCAAATCTAACAATGGAAGAAATGGAACAGGTAATGAATACCCTAAAAAAGAAGAAATCACCAGGAAAGGATGGAATCACAAATGAAATGCTAATAGGACTAGGGACAAAGGCAAAAAAGAAACTACTAGCAGTCCTAAATTACAGCTGGAAGACGGGAATAGTCCCACAGGCATGGAAGGAAGCTATACTAATACCAGTCCCAAAGAAAGGAAAAGACCTGGAAGAACCAAATGGCTATCGACCTATCAGTCTACTTAGCTGTGTAGGAAAATTAATGGAACGCATTATCAATGGCAGGCTAACATGGCATCTGGAAGAAAACAAACTCTTAACACCACACCAAGCAGGATTCAGAAAGTACAGATCCACTGAAGATCAAATAACATATATAGCTCAGGAAATAGAGGATGCCTTCCAAGAGAAAACGCACACACTAGCGGTCTGGATAGATTTAGAAAAAGCATTTGATAAAGTATGGAAGGAAGGACTGAAAGTAAAACTGCAAAAAATGCATGTTTGTGGGAAAATGTACAAATGGATCAGCCACTACCTTGAGAACAGAACTGCCAGGACAAAAGTACAAGGACAAACCAGCAAAATGATGCTGTTGGAGCAAGGTGTCCCCCAAGGAGGAGTTCTTTCACCAACATTATTCCTAGCATATATAAACGACATCACGGAAAATTTTCCAGCCAGAGTACACACATCATCCTTTGCAGATGACCTAGCCATATGGACATCTGAAGAATATATTAGTACAGCTAACAGCAGAATACAGCAAGCCATATTAGCACTAGAGGACTGGTCAAAATCATGGCTAGTGAAGATAAGTGAGGAGAAAACAACATGCACAGTGTTCTCCCTCTCAAATAAAACTCAGCAACCTAAGCTGGTATTGAATGGAAAAATATTGCGCCATGAAGAAAATCCAAACTATCTCGGAGTCACCTTTGATCGTCGCCTGACATGGAAAACACAGGTTGAGAAAAATCGAACAAGAGCAAGGCAAAGAATGGCAATCATGAAAAAGCTTGCTGGTACAACGTGGGGAGCAGATGAGAAAGTTCTCAAGAAGCTATATACTGGACGGGTGAGGCCAGTACTGGAATATGGCATTGCAGCTTGGGCAACAGCAGCTAAGTCAAACTTTAACAAAATAAGTAGAGTCCAAAACCAAGGAATGCGAATCATAACTGGAAGCCTGAAGACAACGCCTATTAATGAACTAGAAAAG
>JACEFZ010012051.1:197500-237500 GCA_014155875.1 Cepaea nemoralis | reverse complement strand
TAGTTACTAGGATTGCTCCCCGCTTAAGACTGGGCATTGTTTCACGAACAGCTGATTTTTAATGTTATCCGATTTCCAGCTGAATGCTTGTTTAGTAAGTTTGATATCCAACCGTTTCCGATAAGGGCGAGAATTATAAATATGCAGTCCCGTTCGTATGTTGCGTATGTTGGAAATTCCACGGCAGTTGGAAATCGCAGAGAGTTGGCCGTAACGCAAACCTAGTTAGGTACACTTATCTACACACAGGTAGATAAAACTTTTACACAATGACCAATGAGTTAGGACCGGTGTAATAACAAGGTGGGAACGTACTGGAAGATAAACGTGGACAAAGAAGAAACAATTTAAGAAGAAAAGGAAGAAACAATATTATTAATTTTTTTCTGTACAAAGCAACTTGTTATGGATGCACTTGCTCGTTGACCGACCCCCCCCCCCCCCCCCCCCCCCAACCGTAGCTAAGGAGTTCTCTTATTTCTTACATTTTTTACTTCTCTGACTTCTTACATTTGCCAGAGCACCATGACGTAGCAGATTCTTTGCAGAACGACACCCCCATCACGACCCGCCCAAAAGATTTTCAACCAAATGCAAGTGTCCCTGCCTCGTACATTTTCATTCCCTATTTTTCATTGGCCAGTCTCCATCTCACGCTGATCGACCCCGATCCCTTCATCTAGGAACCATTACTTCTAGCTCTCTTCTTTCAAAACCACTCTTACGTTTAAAAAAGTCAAAGTTTTCCAGTTTCTGAAACGTGACGCTGTTTATGAGTCAGTCTTCTTTAATGTTAATATCGAATAGAATGTCAATATGTGTCTTCTTCTTGGTCCATGGTATTCTTATTCTAAGAATTTGTCTGTGACATTTAAGATATCGAGGCAAATTGAAGAAATGTAGCTTCTCCTGTGTCTGCTTCCACTGTGTGTTTAGCCGCTTTAAAAGTAATGTAACTAATCTGCCTGATATGGTGGACTGAACATCAAATCTTGGAAGATTTCGTTCGACTGCATAGTTAGGTGTCCTGGGATGCACGATGTGATAGTTTCCCTTTACTTTTCACATCCACACGGGTGCAGATTACGTCTACAACCTTTGGATGCGTTTGAAATTGCTACGGTAAGTAGCAGAGGGATGCAGTCTGGATTTGCTTATGATATTACAAGAAGAGTTACTTTATGTACCGAAAATAATAATTAATGAGGAGATAGAAGACGGCAGCTGGAGAATATTGTTGACGGACATTGTGTACGGCATGAAAACATATCAGAGTATCAATTAATAACATTTTGTTTGAGAACGGTAATTGTGGCGATGCATGATCATCTACGTCAGTTCACAAGGTCATTGATGAGGACAAACATGCTGGCCCCCTGGCATATCAGCCCGATGTGTTTCTGTGTTTGGTATGTGACTTAAGCTTGGCTAAACAAAATTATCTTCAAGTGCCGTCTCCACACGGAAGGTCGACTGTAATGAGTCTCCCCCAGCACGCTCTGTCCTGAGGCATTCATAGCGGTTTCTTAAAGCCCATGTCTCCCCTGTGTTGTGTATCCACCTTGAAGTCTTAAAGCCCACATCTCCCATCTGTCGTGTATTCACCTTGACGTCTTTAAAGACCATATCTCCCATCTGTCGTGTATCCAGCTTGAAGTCTTCAAGGCCATGTCTCCCCTCTGTCGCGTATCCACCTTGAAGTCTTAAGTCTCCTCTCTGTCAGACATCCACCTTGAAGTCGTAGTGGGGCTTGTGTGTTTCAGTGATCCTAAGAGTTATGCTGAGGGTAGTTTAGCTACTGGCAAATTTCCATTGTAAAACAGGTCAGGGAATAGGAACCAGACGAAGCGATACACAAACCTGCTACCTTGTATGTAGAGTGCAGGCTAGTGAAAGTCTCAGGACAGCAAACCGGAACTTAAAAATGCTTGTCGAAGTCGGGTATATATTAAGCCTCAGGCTTGCACCCAGGAAGGCTAACAGGGTCAACAAACACCAGAAGAACTCGGGTGTGTTGGCCGAAAGGTGGAGATATCGCAACTCTGTTGTAAACTGACAATGCAATTATGTCTAAAGCAAAACACATATCGGACGAACGAATAAGAAGCAGCAAAACTACATACTTGACGAAAAAGTGCAACGTAGATCACTTGATAACGACGGCGATGATTATGATAATAGTGATGAATCCCACATATTGATGTTGTTTACCCACATGTAACGATTACCTTCCTCTTGCCCGTTTGCCCTCCACATTTCCCTCCAGAACATCGTTTTACCAAGATCCGTGTCTCGTTATGTGACCAAGACACCGTAACTGGCTGTCTTTGATCTCATCCAGTGAAGATTTCTTCAATATCAGTGTGTGCAGCACTCCTGTGTGGAGTTCCATTCGCTACTATGACATTTCTTCTAAGTGTCTACTTAAACCCCAGTTCAAAAGCTTCAGTTTGACTCACACATCGTTTATACAGTCTTCATGATTCATGTATTTATGCATTACCACAACATCTAGCTTTAGGATGGAGGTGGAGGCGGTCACTGCAGCTTTCCGCTGGATGAAGAATACGATACACACACACATTGTGATTGTAACCGACTCAGAAAGCATGCTGAGGAAGGTGAGGACAGGCATGCTTCGTGCAGAGTGGCTTGCTTCGCTTCGGAGGTCACGGGTGGCAAGCATCGCCTGGATCTTTTCTCCAGGGCATGCCGGTGTGCTGGGGAATGAACAGGCGGACAGATTGGCTGGCTCTGCAAAACTTGGTGGAGTATTGATGCATGACTAAACAGCCGTGGTTGCGGCCTTGTGGGAATACGTGTACACCTCGGAGGAGCAAATGGATCATCATGGTCTGGCAAGAATGAGGCAGCGAGGAGTGACGAGGGGATCTCGACGACGCTCGACGCTCAGAGGAAAGGCGAGACGGACATATAATCAGATTGCTACTGGCACTATTGGTGTTGGAACTCTTCGCTGGCTGCTGAGGATAGGGACGGAACGCTTATGGGAATGCCCCGAATGATGTGATGTCGGTTCTTAAATCAATCAATCAATCAATCAATCAATCGTGATTTATGTTTGTGATTTCGTGCTTACGTTCAGTAGTTTGCCATTGCTTTCTGAACGACCGGCATCAAACATTGTATGGAAACCAATGCAAGGCAGCCTGTTTCCAAATCGCCCACAGTTGTGTTTAGAGCGCGGTATGCGGAATTACGAATTATATTCGCAAACCCATCGCCACAAAGCGTAGTCTAGCAACATTCAAGATTGAGGGTAAAGTTAACACTCGATGACTCTTAATTTTAATTCGTAGTTTAGCTTGGCTAACATGAGAGTATGAAGGGAATCCGCATAGGCACAGTGGTTAATCCACTAGCCTGCCAAGACAATGGACCTGGCTCAATTCCCAGCAGAGGCAGAATTAGTTTCTTCCCAAATGGCACTGCTATGGGTACTACCAAGCCTCATAAAAATGGGCACTGGAAACACTTCAGAATTGTTGGGAATAGTCCAGAACGAAAACACGACGAGGGATTGAACTGGCCGTCCCACTTATTTGTCGCAGCCTAGAATATTTGAAGGCCAAACACTGTACAGCCCAAAGACATATATCTTGCATTATTCTCGGAGACTTCAGCTACGGAGTTCGTGCTTTGTGCGGAGCTTTCGGTGGGTCACCCTGCGGAAAAAGACCGAGCCATAAGGGATAAAACCAGGGTCAATGAAGTCTTACTGGTGACTGCCGATTCCATCGACGATGAACTGTACTTTTCGTGGAGGACTTTTGTGTTGGCATTTTGGAGGCGGCATTATGCATAGTATACCTGTGCGGACTGTTTGTTTGCCGAAACTCCTGTCTTTTTCTACTTTACACAGTGGTCAGTGAGGAGAATTTTGTGGGATATTCACTTGCACAAGAACGGAGTTTAATGGGGACGACTCGTTGCCGTGAAGTTGGAACCGCCACTAACTAACTAAAGATATGTATCTATTATAGAAATACCTTCACCGCCATGCTATACAATGCCAGTTTATGGACTTTCATGGTCGTTGGTACTTTCCTGTGCTCCGACGGTTGGGTAGTGGGTTCACTCCACACACAGGTCATCTAGACTTAAATGTTGAGTTATAGTTAGAAAGCAATGGCAAACTACTTTAAGTTTAAATAGAATACGAAGATAAGTATTTTACTGGACGTTGTGGCTAAAGCCTTTATCAGCACAGAAAAAAAAAAACACACACACACACCAACACAACTACTTTAAAAACATTACATGAAAATATACATATAAAATTACGTATCTGTATTCTTGTTTTGGACTGGGCACGTCTTGCATGGAATCCACGCTCAAAGGACATGCAAAGTTTTATGTTTGGTTCAGGTGGATGTTATTAAATCGAGGTGCCGTCTCCACAGTGAAAGCTGGCTGCGGTAGACCTAAACCACTTTATGTCTCTTGTTTTGTTTGCATACTGTAAGAGGCTGCTGTTCGTTCATCTCTTAATGTTATTTTCCCACTCGTATCCTTGTCTACCTAATGCTCTCACATCTTTGGCTTTCCCTCTAGTGCTTAGTCTTTTCTTCTTTCTTATGAAGTATTTTATCCCAACTGGAGCATAGGCACTCACCAGTTTTAGGGCAAGTTGTCGTATTTCATGCTCTCTCCTGCAGTTACTTTCATATCTCCCTCATAGTATTCATCTCTGCCTCGAATTCTCTTATCCAGGTGTCTTAATGTCTTCTTCTATTGCTAAGTGGATTCCAGACCATGAGAGTCATGGATCGTTTCGCAACCACTAAAGAAGACAATTTGGGCTTTTGAGCATAAATTTTACTGAATTTTTTTTTTTAGAATATCGTGGATCAAAAGCAAGAAATATATTGAAATGTTACAAGACCTGAACATTTTTACATTTTAGATTTCAAACTGCCAGGGGATTTGTTTACGTGCACAACATTATACACAGGCGTCCGATCTCACTACCCAGAGACCAGGGGACAACGAACGAACAATCTTTATTTTCAAAGGGTTAAGAATTGGGTACGCAGGCCCGTCTGAGAATATTACTAGAAGTCCACGTGAAAAAATCCCAGTCCTCATCGGGGCTTGAACCCGAGACCTCCAGCACTCGAGGCGGACCTCATACCCCGAGACCACTCACTGGCTGTAGAGAAAAGTCCTGGAAGGCGTGGTTGATCTAGAAAGAAGCAGGGGTCAAAATAGCACGAATATGGACACGGGACATTGCAAAGACACTTGGCAATAGGGTGCGTAAGATTAGGCATGGAAAGAGTTAGAACGGTTTTTTTCGGCGCACCTTGATGAGTGGGGTGTTCTGTAAATCACCTGCTGCTAGAGAGAATCATGGATTGTGGCATTCGAATTCGATTTCACCATTACCCCATCTCCGTTCAATTTCTAGGAGAAGTTATAGTTAAGGTCCATTACCGAAGGTGAATGTTGTCCATATGGGGTAATGGAGCACTAAGAAAAAAATACATAAATATTACCGATATGTCGGTCTCCGTGGCTAAGAGCTTGCGGACGTGATTCGTGAGCCCGCTTACCTGCGTTTGAAACATACCAGTGACCGATTTGGCAGCAGACCGCGTTGCGCTGGGTTTTAACGTGTTGGTATGGGAGCCAATCGTTCAGAAAGCAATGGCAAGCTATTGATTGCAAACTTGCCAAGACATCAACAACAGCAGTAAAATGTTAGTGTTGATACCTATGTCCTGTAAATAGGATATGGGAAAGGGGGGGGGGGGGAATTATCGATATGCTACTATTGTATCAGATACTTCCAGTTTAACATTATATTCAGAGCTCCCCAAAATCAACACCTTTGTTGGAAATTAGCACTGCGTCATAAAGTTGCCAGTAATGAAGATTTCAGAAAGCAGCAACACCTTCCACTTAAAAGAAAAATACCAGACGTTTGTTCGAGCAGTTCTTAAATATTTACCTGTAAATTCGCGAGAATACCTTAACAAATTTACTACTCGTGTCTTACGACGGAGCAGAACAAGCGTAGCATGCCCCAAGAATCAGCTCTTCGTTAGATGCTTCGTTCAACACAGGAGTTCTGGGGCTGTAAATTTACTGAAAAAGAAAAACACAAAAATCCGTTCTGTTTAAATATGTGACATTAATGGTCATGAATTTTCCCTATGGAAAGCCGTTAATTTTCTCCCTATGTTAGAACATTCGAACCTGATTGAATTTTAACGACAATCCCAGCTCCCTGTACATTTTATTGGTTTTTAACGTGAGCTGCACACCGAGCTAAGATGTGCGGTATTTACATAAACACTGCTGCAATTGCAAGCCAAGCAGGCGTATCTTGCAAAAACTTTAAAATTAAACGATTTTCTTCACTCCCCGGATCAACACTCCCAATGTAACACGTGTTCTTGTACCGATTTGTCTGACCTTACGGATCCTTAGAACTGTTGCCTCATCTCTGTTCTTCCTTCCATACGGTTCCTTTTTATCGTGCTGTTTGGTTAACCTTTCTCCGCCGTACAAAAACATGCCCAGATTTTAAGGCGGTTTTGAAAAAAAATAATACAGCCTCCAGAGCGGCAGAAGTTAATTTTCTGACAACGAAAGAGAGCGTTTCCTAGGAATATTCTTGGCAACCATTTCGTTTTCTCCATTCAGGTTCCACAATTTGATCGCGTCGTGTTTAAAAAGCGGATCTGGACGCGTAAATTAGCGCTATTTGCAAGGTATCTTTTTCGCCGTCTCCAGAACCCGTGGAAAATGTGTGTTTATTTTGGTTGGGTGAGATAATTCAACACGACTCGAACTGCAATACTTTACCTACATTCTGTCTTATTCCTCAATTCTGTGTTTTCCTAGCACTCTGTTTTCTTATTTAACCAGCAAAGAAATATTTCGAGACGAAATCTGCCAGCGTGTTTTGAAATCTAGAAGCCATTTTTCCTTTCATGCAAGCTAAATTTCTGCAGTAAGGTTTAAATATTCAAAACAGTTGAGGGGGTATGTCTTGATTTCTCTCATCTGTCGCTTGCCTACCGCTTACTTCCAAACAACCGATGTCTCGTGAGGACCACTCCTGGCTCTGGGTAGATCAAGTGTGATGACATACAGTAGTGAATTTGAGAACCAAACGTTGGTGTCTGCGCTCCATATGTTGAATCGCAAGAAGGCTGCACCAACTTTAATAGGGTGTAATCGGTTTAACATAAGGTTGAATACACAGGTTGAGTCCACAATATTCTAGTCAAACAGAAATTAATAGCGACAATAATTACTTACACAGGTAGATCACAAGCACCTGAATAGTAAACACGGTGTTAAGGCGTGAATGTGGGGAGCGCTAAAGAGGGAGGTGTCTTTAATGTGCATGTTGACAAAATGCGAAAATGAGGCTCAGAGATGCAAGGGAGCAGAGTCTGGACGATTAACATTGCATTTAATACACACCACAGCCACGGGGGTGAGGTAGCAGTGACCAAACGCTTGCATGCCAGCCCGGGGTCATGAGTTCAAATGGTGTTTTCCCCACCAAGAATGATGATAACCAGTCATTTCATCCAGTAGGGGCTGCAAGTTTGGGGCCGTGAGTTCTCAGATGTCTGGTAAGGCCTATTTTGGCTCGAAAAGTTCTTTGGCAATGTGGGCAAGGAATAATTGACGTTCCAGGAGGAGGATCTCCTGCTGTGGTTTTGTCTTTTTTAATTTTTAAAATTTTTGTCCAGCCTGATTTTTTGTCTTTCCCACAGCTCTTGCAGTCCTGTCACTGCTGTTGCCTTTGAGGGTTACATAAATAGACACACATGGTATTATTTGGCGCTCACAGAAGAAGAAGACGAAGAAGAAGAAGAAGAAGAAGAAGAAGAAGAAGAAGAAGAAGAAGAAGAAGAAGAAGAAGAAGAAGAAGAAGGAAATAGAGATTAGAAGACACACTAGACAACATAAAATATGAAAGCTATAATAGTTACCAACCGGGATCGAACCTGTCGTCTCCAAATGACGACGGCGCCTCGCTGCAGGAACAAGTGTACTTCGACGCACGACCAACTAGACACTCCAAAAAAAAAAGTGTCTTCATTGGTCTTGTCTATCATACACATGAACCAAACAACTATGGAATACGGACAGAATTCGTATTAAACCATTGAGATATCACCATAGGTCTCCTAATTTATATTAAACCAGCATAGGTCAAATAATATTTCTTGCCTTTGAGGGGGGGGGGGGGGGGTGTCGCTGTCGCATGCTGACAACTACAAGGAGCCACATGCGTGATCTGGATGTCAGGTTTGGACCAGCGGGGAATGGGCTCTGAAAATGGCATGACAGCCATCCTCACCAAAGTTACTACTAATGCCTTTCAAATACAAATTGCCGAACAACATCGGAGCGGACAAAATTTAAAATTTGATCTGGGCTCCTAGGTCGTCGGAACCTAATTGGAAGGGATTGACTTGGTAAATAAAGGCTTCAGGCCCGATTATGACAACATCACCCTCCGAACCGATTGGTCTAGATACTATGAGTGCACCACCAGATGAATTTTGCGCCTGTGTATTTGTAAAAGAGTCATGTATTTATTTTAATGACGCTACTGCCTTCAGCAGGAAACTTAGTCGAGTTGAGAATTAACAGCTACAATACATACAATGAGTTTCTTTGTTTGACCCATGGGTCGAAACATCCATGCATCCATCATGTCTACCTGCCTACCTACCTACATACCTAGCTATCTACCTGCCAGCCTACCTACCTACCTACCTTTATAACTGTCCATCTATCTGTCTGTGTACTATTAACCTACTTACTTACCTACTCATCCTGCCCTCCAATCACCCACCCATTCACCATATCTACCTACCTACCTAATGCCTGCCTAGCTGTCTGTGTATGTGTTTAAGTGCGTATTTATGTGTGATTGGATGGACAACGATAGCTATGGCACTTTTAGAGGAGTTTCGTAAAGGAGTACTTCTTAAAGAAGTACTCTCGAAGGGCCGAATGTAAAACGGGCCTGCGTGCCCAATTTATTACCTTTTTAAAATAAATTCAAATCAAATAAACTCAAATCAATCAATTAAACATTCCCAAGTAACGGGACTGAACATGGTTAATTAGCCCTATGCCTACTAATACTGAAACATTTAACACCAGTTAATACATAGACGAAATCCACTAAAGGGTTTGACGAAGTGAGCTATAAAACTGAACTGGTAGTTAGTATTTTGGATGGATGGATAGGTGGGTGGATAGGGAGGTAGGAAAGTAGGTAGGTAGCTGACCAAGTTGACAGACAGAGAGACACTTGTATTCAAGAACTGTGATTCGTTCCAACGCCTTTGTACTATAAGTGAATATGTTGATAGGTCATGTTCTCTGGCGTTTTGTCTGCAGCCCTTCACTTGGAATTCTCTCTCACTCTCTCTCTCTCTCTCCCTCCCTCTCTCTTTTTCTCTCTCCTTCTGTCTCTTTCTCTCTCTTCCCTCTCTCTCTCTCCCTCCTTTGCCCCCTCTATCTTCCTCCTTCCCCCTTCTCTCTGATCCTTGGTAACTTTATACATAAAATAGGTCAACGTGACCTGTATTTCAATGTGAAATATTCAATGACCAGGAACACATTAATGCCCGGTTTTAAGAGCACCATCACTATTTTAAGATCTCCCTCTACCTGTAACCAAACTCTGACACTTCACCAAGGACAGTCCACCAAAGGCCGTCTCTACTTGCCAGTTGCTGGCGTCATGCTCACATGCAGACTTATTTATAACACTTTAACCAGCGGTTGTCAATGAATAATTTAATATCCCCCTGGTCGTGTCAGGTTTTAAGTCGCCTAGCTATCGGCCCATAAAGATTTCTCTATACCTGTGGCATTTGATGGGCAGGCAGGTCACGCTTGCGAATCTCCAAGGGAAGGGCAGCAAACAGAATGTTAGTTCTATGTCCTTTACAGGATGTTGCAATCAAGCCCTGCGTGGGCAGTGTTATTTTAGGGCAATAGAAGTAATGTCATTTCACGGGACTTATCACATTGCAATATTTAACAATGGCGATATCAAATAAAATGGTGACACCAAAATGTGACATAGAAATAGAAGGGAACATTCTTAACCAAGTGGATAATTTTAAATACCTGGCATTTATAACATCAGATGGGAAGATGTACAACAGTGATTAAGAGCAGAATAGGGCAAGCAAAAGCCGCATTTCAGAAAATAAAGAGTATCAAATGCAATAAGTCACTATCAATGGATGTAAGAGAGTGTTGAAATATATAGAACCAGTTTTGCTGTATGGTAGTGAATCTTGGAATGTAAATGAACAAATTAGAAGAACTTAGCAGCAACGGAGACGAATGTTGCGAAGTCCTTGGACTGCCAGGGTAACTAACAACGATTGCCTGAAAGAGGCTAATGAAACTAGAACATGATATACAAAAATAAGAAAGCGACAAACATCTTTCTTTGGTCATATGATGAGAAGAGAGGCATTGGAGAACATTGTGACAACTGGAAAGATAGAGGAGAAGAGAGGCAGAGGTAGTCCAAGAGAAATGATTCTGTATGGATTGAGACGGTGGCATGGAGGAATATCATCAGCAGTGTTGCTCCAGAACACCAAAGACCCAGATCTGTGAAGAGCCATGAATGCCTACGCCAGCCGGCAGGGTACTTGCTGATGATAACGATATCATTTTGCAAGCTCAACTGTTGGACCGGTGGCTATCAGTTCTTCTACTTCTTCGTTCATCCGGAGTTTTTTTTTTCCGGACGAGATTGCGTTATGTCTGTCTACAGCAGTCTTGCGCTATTAGGCCGACACATCCGATTCTGCGGGAATTTGTTTACCGGGCTAACCTTCCCGGAGGCAATGAGTTCGAACCTGCAAGAGAGCAGATTTTTAAAATTGGCTTGGGCTGCCAGTCGACCCTGCATCGGATGGGTCACAGGAATTATCTTGGGAAATAAAGGAGGTCTGTGTGATACTGATGACGTCACCCAGCGAGTGCCGATTGGAATATTAAAATATGGGTCTTCTTCTTCGTTCATCCGGAGTTGTTTTTTTTTTTCCTACGTACTTGCTGCGTTTTTGCGCCGTTACGCTGACACATCCAACTTCTGCGGGCATTTGTTGACCGGGTTAACTTTCCAGGTTTCGTAAGACGTTTGACTCTCACTGTTGGGGTGTTATTCCCCCATCCCAGCTGACCCATTTAGAACAGCCGATGATATAAGGAGGAGCGGCTGGCCGAGTGGCTAGAACGCCGGACTCTCATTCGAGAGACCCGGGTTCGATCCCTCGGTAAGATGTGGGATTTTGTTCTGTCGGGGGCAAAAAGAAAATCCTAAACCTGCACAGTTCGCGACGACTGCAGGCTAATTAATTCCCCAGGCTGAAAGACCCCTCTGCCATACACCGCAACGTACTATATTGGCAAGTAAATGACAATTTTTGACTGTGGATATAACGGTCAGCCCTCAAGTGAAGTCGGGGCAGACCCTGGGCATTGCCCCAGAGGATAATTTCCCCCTATTTGGAGGGCCCCCAAAACCATTAATTTTTTAAGGGCCCCCCCCCATAGGCGCTTGGAAGGGATTGAACTTGGTAAATAAGGCTTCAGGCCCGATTATGACAACATCACCCTCCGAACCGATTGGTCTAGATACTATGAGTTTGCACCACCAGATGAATTTTGCGCCTGTGTATTTGCTAAAAAGAGTCATGTATTTATTTTAATGACGCTACTGCCTTCAGCAGGAAACTAGTCGAGTTGAGAATTAACAGCTACAATACATACAATGAGTTTCTTTGTTTGACCCATGGGTCGAAACATCCATGCATCCATCATGTCTACCTGCCTACCTACCTACATACCTAGCTATCTACCTGCCAGCCTACCTACCTACCTACCTTTATAACTGTCCATCTATCTGTCTGTGTACTATTAACCTACTTACTTACCTACTCATCCTGCCCTCCAATCACCCACCCATTCACCATATCTACCTACCTACCTACCTACCTAATGCCTGCCTAGCTGTCTGTGTATGTGTTTAAGTGCGTATTTATGTGTGATTGGATGGACAACGATAGCTATGGCACTTTTAGAGGAGTTTCGTAAAGGAGTACTTCTTAAAGAAGTACTCTCGAAGGGCCGAATGTAAAACGGGCCTGCGTGCCCAATTTATTACCTTTTTAAAATAAATTCAAATCAAATAAACTCAAATCAATCAATTAAACATTCCCAAGCAACGGGACTGAACATGGTTAATTAGCCCTATGCCTACTAATACTGAAACATTTAACACCAGTTAATACATAGACGAAATCCACTAAAGGGTTTGACGAAGTGAGCTATAAAACTGAACTGGTAGTTAGTATTTTGGATGGATGGATAGGTGGGTGGATAGGGAGGTAGGAAAGTAGGTAGGTAGCTGACCAAGTTGACAGACAGAGAGACACTTGTATTCAAGAACTGTGATTCGTTCCAACGCCTTTGTACTATAAGTGAATATGTTGATAGGTCATGTTCTCTGGCGTTTTGTCTGCAGCCCTTCACTTGGAATTCTCTCTCACTCTCTCTCTCTCTCCCTCCCTCTCCTTCTGTCTCTTTCTCTCTCTTCCCTCTCTCTCTCTCCCTCCTTTGCCCCCTCTATCTTCCTCCTTCCCCCTTCTCTCTGATCCTTGGTAACTTTATACATAAAATAGGTCAACGTGACCTGTATTTCAATGTGAAATATTCAATGACCAGGAACACATTAATGCACGGTTTTAAGAGCACCGTCACTATTTTAAGATCTCCCTCTACCTGTAACCAAACTCTGACACTTCACCAAGGACAGTCCACCGAAGGCCGTCTCTACTTGCCAGTTGCTGGCGTCATGCTCACATGCAGACTTATTTATAACACTTTAACCAGCGGTTGTCAATGAATAATTTAATATCCCCTGGTCGTGTCAGGTTTAAGTCGCCTAGCTATCGGCCCATAAAGATTTCTCTATACCTGTGGCATTTGATGGGCAGGCAGGTCACGCTTGCGAATCTCCAAGGGAAGGGCAGCAAACAGAATGTTAGTTCTATGTCCTTTACAGGATGTTGCAATCAAGCCCTGCGTGGGCAGTGTTATTTTAGGGCAATAGAAGTAATGTCATTTCACGGGACTTATCACATTGCAATATTTAACAATGGCGATATCAAATAAAATGGTGACACCAAAATGTGACATAGAAATAGAAGGGAACATTCTTAACCAAGTGGATAATTTTAAATACCTGGCATTTATAACATCAGATGGAAGATGTACAACAGTGATTAAGAGCAGAATAGGGCAAGCAAAAGCCGCATTTCAGAAAATAAAGAGTATCAAATGCAATAAGTCACTATCAATGGATGTAAGAGAGTGTTGAAATATATAGAACCAGTTTTGCTGTATGGTAGTGAATCTTGGAATGTAAATGAACAAATTAGGAAGAACTTAGCAGCAACGGAGACGAATGTTGCGAAGTCCTTGGACTGCCAGGGTAACTAACAACGATTGCCTGAAAGAGGCTAATGAAACTAGAACATGATATACAAAAATAAGAAAGCGACAAACATCTTTCTTTGGTCATATGATGAGAAGAGAGGCATTGGAGAACATTGTGGACAACTGGAAAGATCGAGGAGAAGAGAGGCAGAGGTAGTCCAAGAGAAATGATTCTGTATGGATTGAGACGGTGGCATGGAGGAATATCATCAGCAGTGTTGCTCCAGAACACCAAAGACCCAGATCTGTGAAGAGCCATGAATGCCTACGCCAGCCGGCAGGGTACTTGCTGATGATAACGATATCATTTTGCATGCTCAACTGTTGGACCGGTGGCTATCAGTTCTTCTACTTCTTCTTCGTTCATCCGGAGTTTTTTTTTCCGGACGAGATTGCGTTATGTCTGTCTACAGCAGTCTTGCGCTATTAGGCCGACACATCCGATTCTGCGGGGAATTTGTTTACCGGGCTAACCTTCCCGGAGGCAATGATTTCGAACCTGCAAGAGAGCAGATTTTTAAATTGGCTTGGGCTGCCAGTCGACCCTGCATCGGATGGGTCACAGGAATTATCTTGGGAAATAAAGGAGGTCTGTGTGATACTGATGACGTCACCCAGCGAGTGCCGATTGGAATATTAAAATATGGGTCTTCTTCTTCGTTCATCCGGAGTTGTTTTTTTTTTCCTACGTACTTGCTGCGTTTTTGCGCCGTTACGCTGACACATCCAACTTCTGCGGGCATTTGTTGACCGGGTTAACTTTCCAGGAGGTTTCGTAAGACGTTTGACTCTCACTGTTGGGGTGTTATTCCCCCATCCCAGCTGACCCATTTAGAACAGCCGATGATATAAGGAGGAGCGGCTGGCCGAGTGGCTAGAACGCCGGACTCTCATTCGAGAGACCCGGGTTCGATCCCTCGGTAAGATGTGGGATTTTGTTCTGTCGGGGGCAAAAAGAAAATCCTAACCTGCACAGTTCGCGACGACTGCAGGCTAATTAATTCCCCAGGCTGAAAGACCCCTCTGCCATACACCGCAACGTACTATATTGGCAGTAAATGACAATTTTTGACTGTGGATATAACGGTCAGCCCTCAAGTGAAGTCAGGGGCAGACCATGGGCATTCCCAGCCATCCAAGGAGGCTTCCATAATTATAGAGCCGACACATAGCGCTCTGGTACTGGGCTCACCCAAGGAATCGTCACGTCCTGCACATGGCTGCTTAGCCTCACTTCCGTATATTGGGCCCTCCGTTCGCCATAGGCCGTTCCTCTGGAAACCAGAAGAATGAAGTCTGCAGATAACATCCACACAGTGAGCTTTCGATTCGGATTTTCCAAGTAATTGATTTGATATCCAAGCAATATTCCATTTCGTGCCACTAGGACACTTCTTCCACCTTTGATGACGCCCACAAAGTGAGCTTTCGATTCGGACTATCCACGTAATGGATTTGCTATCCAAGCAATATTCCATTTCGTGCTACTGGGACGCTTTTTCCGTCTTTGATGACGCCCACACAATGAGCTTTTGATTTCGACTTTATACGTAATGGATTTGCTAGCCAAGCAATATTCCATTTGATGCCTTTATGACGCTTTTGTTACCGACATACCTGTGGTATGAAGTTTGGCAGTCTAAGTACTTTTTCATGCACCTTTAGATGTCAACCTGAATGTAGTTAAAGTAAGCTGCGGTCAACTTCATCTTGTTGATGTCTCTATAGAGCTTGTCCTCAAATGAAGAAGGTGTGGGCCAAAATATCTTTCTCTGTTCTGCATATATTGGGCACTCCTGTAGCAAATGTTTAGCTGTCATTTTACCAGTTCCACAATTACATTCATCGGTATCTCCTATCTTTAGTTTATTGAACAAGTGGTATTTCAGCCTGTTATGTCCTGTGCGGAGTCTGAAGATTGCTACTTGTTCTCTTCGGTCGAGTTTGTAATATGCATCACCTTTCTGGTGGCCTGGATGCTCTGATTCCCATTTGGTTCTATAAGTGCTTTTTATAAACCTCTTTGCCTCATTATAGATAATGTCTGTCAGGCTGAGGTAGTCGTCAACCCTCTTTTGCAAAGTCTGTCAGCCTCTTCATTTCCAGGTATACTGCAATGTGATGGGATTCACTGTATTACAACTTTTTCGGATTTCTGACATAGTCCATAGAGTGCTGCTCTTAGGTTTGCTAGTTATGTGCTATTTTTTTTCCTTCAATATTGAGACAGCTGATTTTGCATCTGTGAAGATAGCTATTTGCTTCTCTGTATTTTCCTCCACCAAGAGCATTTCTGCTGCAGTTTTCAAAGTTTCTACCTCTGCTTTGAAGTTACTTGAAAATTTTCCAGTTGCTACTGACTGTTTGTTTTTTTCGCTCCATTTTTTAAATTTAGGAGAATTCCTCCTCCTCCGTTTTCTATCGAATTTTTGGCTGATCCGTCTGTATATGCATGGGTCCAATTGCTTCTTGGGTAATGTTCTTTTATGTAGTTTAGAGCGATTTTTCTTCTTTCTGTTTCATTCTGAGTGTTCTTTTTCTCAATACCAGTAATGTTTACTATCATCTCAGGCAATTGCTGATGTCTCCATGCTGGTAACTTGTGTGCATTGTAGATGGGTTTGACTGTTGATATGTTAAGTATAAGATCTGCCCTAATCTTTCGTTTTGAAATTTCTACAAAGTTGCTACTCTTCAGTCTTCCCTTTCCCAAACCATTAAACGTGTTATACATAGGGTGGTCTGTCAATCTTCTAAACTTTTCTACTTGTTGCTGGGCCCTGCTATCTCTTCTATCCTACATTGGTTGTAAACAAGTGATATTTTCCAGTTCATTAATAGGCGTTGTCTTCAGGCTTCCAGTTATGATTCGCATTCCTTGATTTTGGATTCTACTTATTTTGTTAAAGTTTGACTTAGCTGCTGTTGCCCAAGCTGCGATGCCATATTCCAGTACTGGCCTCACCTGTCCAGTATATAACTTCTTGAGAACTTTCTCATCTGCTCCCCACGTTGTACCCGCAAGCTTTTTCATGATTGCCATTCTTTGCCTTGCTCTTGTTCGATTTTTAATATTGACTAATTGGTCAAGCACATTGGCGATCGATTGAGTGGAGGATGTCTCCTGTGCAGAAAGCTAAGTCTGAAGTAGAAGTGGTAAACCGTCTTCTGGAGTAGAAGCTCGGTGTGTCATCCGCGTTGTTGAGTAGATGGAGATTTGAGCCTATTTCCCACTCCTCCACTTCATCTCCTCTTTTGTCAGTATCTGGGTATCCCCATCTTTCTGAACGGCTATTAAAGTCTCCGACAATAATGCAGTATGTGTCAGTTATTTTCATGTTTGAGAGTGTACGGTCCTTATCTGCTGGTCTATACAGATTGTAAATTCTTATTTTCACGTCCTTTATCATTACATCAACACCTGTAATTTCCGTTTGGTTGTCAGAGATCACAGATACTTCGCTGCAGGGTATTGTATTTCGTGTAAGTATTAGAACTCCTTCTTTGTGCCCTTCGCGGTCGAAACGTGTGGCCTAATATCCGCTGACTGAGAATTTGCAATTGGCGTTGAGGTGTGTCTCTTGAATGCACGCCACATCTATTCTATGTTTACAAAGACGCTTTCTTAAGGAGACTTTCTTGTTATAAACTCCTTCGGCATTCCACTGTAGTATGTTGAGTGTCCTGGGTGTTTGGTCAATAGCTCTTAAACTACTCCTCTGTGCCTTGACTCCACAGCACAGGGGAAGGTGACCACCAGTAGTTATGGGTGGAACCCTCGAGGCAGGGGGCTCGGCACTATCACCGCCTGATGGGACTTCACAGGATTAGCACCATAACGATTAATTTTCATTTGTGGCATCATGAATTAAGTTAAGTTGCATTGCTTTGTCAAGCCTGTGGCTCAGTACATCCGATGTCGAGAAGCATTTTTCGGGGTGCTTTCTCTAGCCTTTGACTGTTTCCAGTCTACCTACAATGCAGCAGGTTTTTGTGTCGCTTGGTCTGGTTCTTCTCCCTTGACCTGCCCGACATGGGTGACCCTACCAGTAACTGTGCTACCGTCGGCATAGCTCTTGGAATCATTGGAACGCGCAAGCCCCTCTAACTCGTCACTGTGGACACACAACAGAGGGCAAATGTGGGTCTAGCACCATATACCCAACGCGGTCTAAGTGTGTACAAATGTCCTCTATATACTACGATATACGTGGTTTATGGCGTTTGGTGACCAAATCCCTTCCCGACCGCCTTTTTATGTCTTCCCAGAGAAACTTGTGATGCCAGCTTATGCGTCTTCACTATTCCTCTTTGTAGAGAACTTCATCACAAATATTTGTACTTCCCTATCTCAGAGATATGTGTATCGTAAGTAAGTAAGTAAATTGAATGGCTCTTCACACGCCTTACGATTTATTGACCATGTGGAGCTAGGCCCACGTGTTTATAGACTACACAGCTCGACAGTATGCGTGGCCGCGGGGATTACTGCGCTCGCGCCTCGGTTTCTAGTGCGATGATGTCGGGGCACGGGGATCGTTCAGTACACTGATCATCTGGATTGTAAAGTTGACTTCCCGTTCAGAAAGCAGTGGCAAGCAAATGAACATAAACTTGCCTGGAAAAAAAACTTGCACAAAAGACATACAAGTATAATTCGAGACGAGTTCAGGAAGTTTTTAGGCTTTAACATAAATGTTAACATATATAACTGAAATGGGGTTAACTGCAGTACAGTTGTGGAACTGTTATCAATTCTAAAACACGAAGTGTTTCAAAATTACAACATAAAGTAAGATAGAGAACGTTACAACAACGCTTCATCGTCGCCAACGTTTTTTTTTTTTTTTAGGTTAAGGTTTTACACTGGAACGTTCTCATTGTTTAGTAATTGTAGTTTTGTACAACTAATCCGCACTTCGTGTTTTCCAGATGTTCACAAATTGAAACCACTTATGCCAGTTATTACTCAGTAATATAAATCAGGGAACCCTTTCAAGCCACTAAGACTGTTCATAAATAGACACACATGTATTGTTTGGTGCTCATCGAAGTAGAAGAAAGAAGCGGACACTCGATGACCCACTAGTCAACATTAGGGGGCTTTCGTCTGAGGGGCTGCGTGAATCCCGAGGTATGGTGTCCGCCTCGAGTTCTGGAGGTCCCGGGTTCAAGCTCCGGTGAGGACCGGGTTTTTTTTTTCACGTGGACTACCAGTAATAAAATTTCTCCTGGTCGTCTGGGTGTGAGATTGGACGCCCGTGTGTATTGTTGTGCACGTAAAAAATCACTTGGCAGTTGGAAATCGAAAAAAAGTATCCTAACGGCGCTGCCAGGGAGAAATTTCGAGTTTAAAATCTACCCAAGTATTTCAGGATCCTCGCCGGTGCTACGGAGTTCGTGCACTCAGCTGAGCTTCTCCAAACTCACGTTTGAGTTAGGAGTAGAATGGAGCACATATGGGTTACATCCGTGTGCTGTGGTGTTGATCCATTGAATACACTAAACTAAACTAAACTAACATAAACTAGTCAACATAACATTTAAAGCTGCAGCGAGACTCTGTCGTCGTTTGGAGGTGACTATAGATGTCAATGTTTATGTTATCTATTGCGTCCTCTAGTCTCTATCAATTATGCCGTATACGTCTAATCTGAATTTTCCGAAGCATGGAATGAAAGTCAGAGACGTCCTCTTTTCCTACTTCCCCCTCCTCCTCCTTCTGCTGCTACTACTACTACTACTACTACTACTACTACTACTACTACTACTACTACTACTACACTACTACTACTACTACTACTACTACTACTACTGCTAATACTACTACTACTACCACCACCACCACTACTACTAATACTACTACTACTTCTATTAACTACTACTACTACTACTTCTATTAACTACAACTACTACTACTACTACTACTACTACTACTACTACTACTACTACTACTACTACTACTACTACTACTACTACTACTACTACTACTACCACCACTACTACTACTACTACTTCTAAAACTACTTCTAAAACTACTACTACTACTACTACTACTACCACTACTACTACTACTACTACTACTACTACTACTACCACTACTACTACTACTACTACTACTACTACTACTACTACTACTACTACTACTACTACTACTACTACTACTACTTCTCCTTCTTCATCTTGCCTTTCTCCCTCGTACACCTACAGATATCACTCTGAATAAATTAATAAATTATAAAAAGCAGCAGTCAGTTTGAGATGGTTGTATTCTCCAGATGGAAGCGGGTGTAGGCCAAAATGATTGTCTCTAGTGTATATAAGTAGGACACTCTTACAGCAAATGTCTAGCTGTCATTTTACCGATTCCACAATTACATTCATCAGTATCGTGCTTCTTTAGCTTTATTGTACTTAAGCCCATGTCTAGTGCATTCACTAGTAGATGGAACTACTACAAATAATAGTATATGTGTGGACTACACTCCTGAGATCAATTACGGATAACGCGGGAGAAGGGGAGGTGGGACCGAAAGCTTTACTTATAGTTGGGCAGTATCTACCATAGAGGATGACTCGTCTTGATGTGGTTACCCTGTCTGGCGTCGTTGTATAAATCAGGTCTATAGGTGTGACACTCACTACCTTGAGGCCAGCGACATTATCGTTGTTGGGTCATGTAATAGATACTGTGGTAGGGGGATCAAACATGACGAACGTAATAGCCTTCTTTGTCAGCTAGTTGCCTTAGCGAATGGGTCAAGGCTTCCGACGGAGAATAAAGACCCATCTTATATAGTCATCCTGTTAGTCTATTGGGGGCGTCACGGACAAAGTAGTTCAAATAGCAAGGCAGTGTTAGGCATGGTCAACTAGATATACATTTTATGTGATGGACACAAATAACACACCTACATATTTATGCTATTCGAAACGCAATATAAACGCAACAGTCAAGCACCCCATGTTTACTCGCCGGTAATGCACACTGAGACGCACAAACACACACGCATACATATATACTCTTCATAAAGGTAAGAGGACACTGAAAGATTGCTGGCTAACTTGATGGACGTGTGTTGTTCATGCATCCGCGTGCATGCTACAAACATGCACATTTTATATTATGGTTTGTTATTTCAAGCCTAAAGAAGAAGAAGAAGAAGAAGAAGAAATGAAAGTAAGTCGGTATAAGAGAGAATAGCAAAGAGCTAAGAGAAGAAGCTAGAAGAAGACAAGAAGCAGGCAGAAGTAAGTTAGAATTAAGTAAGAGCATAGAGGGTGCTACATGAAGAAAAGACGCAAAGATCAACGGTCATAGATAGTAGGAAAAGAAAGTAAGAGACAATAGAAGAAGGATAGGCGCGACAAGAAAGAAGAAGAAGAAGAAGAAGAAAGAGGAGGAGGAGGAGGATAAAACGAAGAAGAAGGCGGACAAGAAGGCGGAGAAGGAGGACGATATTAGCAGGCGGATCGAAAGCAGGAAAAGAAGGGCGAGGATTCGTAGAAGTATAGGAAACAGGCGGTAAGGAGGACGAAAAGTTGAAGAAAAAGAACCAAAACAAGAACACATAGAGAAGAACGAGAACAAAAAGAAGAAGAACATAGAGAACATGAAGTATAAGAAGAAACGTAGTAAAGGCAAATATTCTTTTGTTTACGATGTTATTATCTTATTGCTTGGCATTATGAAATAATATGACAGATGTCCTGCACATAAGAAAATGAAACAATCAGACATCTTTCCTAACCAGCTTTATTTACAAAAAACAATAGTACTCAGACGAAACTATCAGACAATTTACAACCCTAACTTCTCATTCCATGTAAATATAGTGTAACCCTAAGAATGTGTTCACCAATGTCGTGTAAATCAGTCACAAAGGGATTAAGAATCCTAGCCAGGTTCTCTGCAATTTCAGTTACTCACACATGAAGCCATGTTCTTTTATTTATTTACTTGGCCATGTTAAAATGCAATATTTTGTCTGGGCGCCGTGTCAACAACGTGCTATTATTTTTACTTCAAAGGCAGAAAGATTGGCCCGGACAAGCCCTGGACAATAAAACCCGAAACTACACTTTATCTGAAGTCATTAAAATCCCTAAAACCAGTCAAAGAAAAGAATTTACGGTACAGTAACAGCGCTTTTAAACTGGAAATTCTGATGTTTCATGGGTTGAAAGGTCAAGTCTGAAGTCAAGTTCAGAAACTAATGTGGAAAACAATAAAATTCATTGGAGCTCTCTTTTTGCCTGCGCGTTGAGAAACCAAATTTTGCATTTATATTGTAGATGATTCAGTGTCGAAGGATAATATATCGCCAAATGTGAATTACCATTTGGACCGAAGAGTGTTATATCGCTGTACTAGGGTCTTCGTGTTGTTTCTTTTGTTTCGCGTTATCTTTCGCAATTGTAATGCTCAGTGAATGGACATTTACATTATAATTATGTTTTATTTGATTGTGGACCATGTTTGGTCCAATCCTAACTTTTTGTGTGGTACTGAATTAGTTAAAGGAGGAAGGGGAGAGGGTGGAAGGGGGGGGGGGGGGGGGTGGGGGGTTGTAAGTTCAAAACCGTGGTGGCACAGTGGTTAGCGCCCTTGTCTGTCAAGATGGTGGTCAGCGTCCAATATCAAGCAGAGCCAGGGAGAGTCCCCCCCCCCCCCCCCCCGACAAATTCCAGGCTGGGGTCGACATATCCTCGTAGCAATTTGTATCATACGTTTTTCACATTATTATGTGAATGTTCTGAGAATAACAGGTTGCGAGGACGGAAATTAAATATTCACCTCATTATGCCTGGAGTAGTGAAGGCATACAACTTCAAATTACCTGTGCGTACCTGACTCTTAAGGTAAGCAAAGAACTGTTATACGGTAACATTCCATACATGTCATAAGAGGCGACTAAAGACAGTTGGCATGAGATTGGCCGCCTCATCCTGTATCTGTAGATTCCAGGCAATACTGAACACATTTACATATATGAGGCATTGAGGTGAGTCGGTTGATGGTCTATGCTTCATAGACAAATATAGGACAGAAGAAGCAGCAGAAGAAGAAGATGCAGCAGAAGAAGACGAAGGAAGAGGCGGAGGAAGAGGAGAAAAAAAGGGCGTGTGGGTGGGCTGAACAAGAAGAATCTCTAGAGATATTCCACCTAAAGTAATGGTCTCTGTCTACCTGAGGGTTAATTTAATTCCACAATAATGTTGCCAGCACAGCGCTGCATGGCCTACTCTTTATTATATTTAATATTCACATGAGACATTTTATCTTGGTCCTTAATACTTATCTGAGAAGGCTAAATATTCGAGCTCACTACCCAATTGATCAGGTGAACGTGAGATTCGATGCTAGCCAGTGGGTATCCTTGTTTCTCGGTGACAACTGGCAAGGTCGAGGGGAAGAGAGCAAAAGGGAAGACAGAGAAGTAAATACCTGGATGGCTTGACCATGTGGCATGGTCTAGACATGACAACTGAACTGATCCACGACTTTGGTGATCGAGTGAACTAGCGAATGATGACCGCCCACACTTACTGGCATGGCACATGATGGATGGATCTTTGTGTCAGTTTTATAACAATTCACAAACCTACACTGAGGTAGCGAACCCGGCAACTTATCATTCACACGTGGCTACCGACAACTCCCGGCCATACTTGACTCCAAACAGCGATTCTACTCATTATTTTATATATTTTTATGATATTTTATATCACAGAGGTGTCACTCCCTTCATCTACTGGCCTTCATCGCCTACTTGTTTTTGCTGCGTTTGCGTGACGCAGAGGTGTTTCCAAGGCACCAGGGTCGGGTTATATACTGGCCAAGACCTATTGACGCGTCCTCGTCGAGCGTCCTGGGCAACAGGTCCCTTCGGGGTCCTGGCTAAAGTCAATAGGATCGCCGATTCCTCCGAAGTCGGAGAGTGTCTGCCTGTACGGCGAGGAACCACCAGTCTGCACACCAATAAGCCAGACATGGGACAACGGATACTCACGCAAACCTCAGGTCCTGTATGACATCACACTTATGTTGGACAACAGGATGCCTTCATCCGACATACAGGACTTCGCGTTGGAGCTCAAGCCAACGAACACAAGCAAGCAAGCTGCGTTTGCTCGTTTAAACTCAAGTGTAGTCTTTACACGTCCTACTATTTCCAGTGCACTGGACTTATTTTTACAGGTGGGTTAGCATACCAGTGTCCCTCGCCATCAGACAACTCCGACTTCTGAGGTACTTATAATTTACGTCCCCGCGTCAAAGGACGAGAAGTCAAGATTTTAGTCCAACTGATCGATGTAGGAGTTGAACCCGCCACCTCGGCATCAGCACACTGGAAGTTTAAGAGCGAGCGTTCTTATCCATTCGGTCATTCTGGCCTCCTATCGCCTGCTGAATCCCAAAGCCGGAACATTCTCGTGCCAAGTCGTTCCATCTTTTTCAAGCTCCTACAACTCCTTCGATGTACTTCCTGACTGGCATCGTGCCGTCTTGACAGACGATAGTTTGTAAAATGGAGTTATACCTCTCCATGACACAAAGCTTGGGCTGAATATAGAGACCATGTGTTGCCCGTGCAGCATGATCCCCCTCTCTCTCTCTCAGCCTGTCTAGATGATTCCAGACGAAAGGTAACAATACGTCTGGAACCAGGGAAGGTTAACCTGGTCAACAAATGCCCGCAGAAGTCGGATGTGTCGGCCTAAGGGCGAAAGAACGCAGCTCTGCTGTAAACAGGCACAACGCAATCACGTCCGAAAAAAAAAAAAAAAAACTCCGGATGAACGCAGCAGAAGAAGATACGTCTGGAACAAAACAAGCTGCAGACGCTGCCGGATCAGCAAAGCGATACTATAAATGTCCGCCTGACAGAGCTTTCATCCTAGACCAGTTGCTACATGTCCTTCCTACATTACTCATTTCTGCTTCTCATTTCTGCTTCTCTTCTCTGCGTGATTTCTTCTTCTTCTTCTGCGTTCATCCGGAGTTTTTTTCCGGATGTGATTGCGTTGTGCCTGTTTACAGCAGAGCTGCGTTCTTGCGCCGTTAGGCGTACACATCTTACTTCTGTGGGCATTTGTTGACCGGGTTAACCTTCCCGGTCTGCGTGATTTTATTTCTCTATGTTTCGTTTATCCCGCATGTTCCATTGAGGGGATAGTATAATTCTTCTTCTTCTTCTTCCTCTTCTTCTTCTTCTTCTTCTTCTTCTTCTTCTTCTTCTTCTTCTTCTTCTTCTTCCTCTTCTTCTTCTTCTTCTTCTTCCTCTTCTTCTTCCTCTTCTTCTTCGCGTGTGATTGCGTTGTGCCTGATTACAGCGGAGCTGCGATACTGCGCCTTTAGGCAGACACATCCCACTTCTGCGGGCGTTTGTTGACCGGGTTAACCTTCCTGGGTCTAATTATTCTATTCTCGAGTGTTCTCAATGTGTGTCCTACCTATCACCAAGTGATTCTTGATTAGGTGGAATCTGTATAGTTCCGTATTTATCATTGTGTAAAAAGCGTGGGGCCGTCTATTCTGCGCAGGCACCGGTTGATTCGTGCTTGTGGTTTATTTCTAATTGTGTTGTGCTCCATGTTTCTGATTTAATAAACAAATTGTTAAAGGGTATAACGACATGAGGATTGACACCATTGCATCGGTTTTATCATATATGGCTCAGTCCCTTTTAGCAGAGCAACCTGCCGTAAGCGTCGCACAGAGCACGAACTCCGAACCTCCAGCGTCGACCCCCAGGAGTCTACAAGAAAACTGCACTCGTAAACCGAATAACGCAGGCCGGACACGAACCCACGAACTCCCGGGCGCGAGGCAGGCCACGGAGACACTCACAGCAGGGCATATTTAACGCTAGAGTTAAATATTCTAAGTTTGAACCTAAGTCTTCCTCTGACCCGGTTGAACTGATTTGGATTATAACATTAGTTAAGTTCTTACAGCTAACTGCAGCACACGTGTACGGTGGGTGATCACCAAGCTGGAGATTGTTAAAGACACTTTTATTGTGTTCTAGATCTATCATTGGTTCATAACGGGTATGACAAGTCCCCAGTACCCTGGCACAGCGGACACCACATTTCTGAAGTGTCATTTCGTATGACATCGAGAAAATTATGTTTCAAATGCAGCGAAGTCCTTCCCTGTACTTAAGTGTTCACGGCAAAAATTAAAGGTTTTAGAACGGGTATTCTACTGGTGGTGGTTGGAGGAGAACAAACAAGTGTGGGAGTGTGTAGGGCGGGGTGGAGGGGGGGGGATTAGAGAAGTGAGGAAGGGAATAAGTGATAACAGTTACTCAGTGATAACATTTTTATTTAATAAGTGATAACAGTATGCAGAAATGTTTGTATACTTCAGCGGGCACATTCTTCTTGAACCCACTGCATGTGACTGAAGGACAAATAGAGAAAAGAATAGACTTACACACGAAAAGACGGACAGAAAGACAGATGGGTAGGAATTAGAGATATAATAAGATATATAAATATATTCATTCATTCATTCATTCAGTAGCATGTCCTTTGCAGAACCTCGCTCCCATAACAACCTTCCGGAAAACCTCTCGATCATAACAAGATGTCCCGCGTCCGATACACCCATCTGGAGATCATCCGCCACATCCTGCACCCATCTTCTGTTTGGTCTTCCTCTTCCTCTCTTCCCAGTCATATACCCCTCCATTATTGTTCTCTCCACACTTTCGTGACGTTTCAAGTGACCAAAATATTTCAATTTTCTTTGTTTTATCGTTTTTAATAGCCAGAGTTAATGACAGAGGTTTGGCTGAAAGACAGACAGTTAGATATATGGATAACAAATGATCAGACAGAAAAGAGAGACAAACAGACGGCTAATTTGACAATCATACACACAAGTGCGTTGGTGCATGGATGTACAGACAGATTAACCGAAAGTACTAATTGGAAGACAGACAGATAGGTGAGTAGACAGACAGACAGACAGACAGACAGACAGACAGACAGACAGACAGACAGACAGACAGCATATAGACAGACAGACAGACAGACAGACAGACAGACAGACAGACAGACAGACAGACAGACAGACAGACAGATAGATAGATAGATAGATAGATAGATAGATAGATAGATAGATAGATAGATAGATAGATAGATAGATAGATAGATAGATTAGTTCATTGCTAAACTCTTTGTTGGGTTATTGGATTGTTAATTGACGAAATTATTGATTGATTGATTGATTGATTGATTGATGATTGATTGATTGATTGATTGATTGGGTGAGTGAGTGATTGCGAGTTTTACCGTTCTCTGCATGTCCATATGAAAGAGGAAATCAAAATCAACACAAATATATCAAGGTAAACTAAGTGTTTGAGACAGTGTTTGAAGAAACACAGTTGATCGTTATCCATCTCACGCTGCGCCAACTTTAAAACAAAACAGTACAACACGCAATCTGGCAGTTCACGTCTATTAAAAAGGAGGGGGGAAAGTATAGTCACGACAGGCGAACTTCTTCGGTAAACAAATTATCGCCCGTATAGCGTTACCACAGTACCTGGTAATCACCTGTTTGTCTAAATTGCTTCACATTAACTCTAAATTACACACATGCTAATTACACTGCCAACACAAGGAGGCTATGAAATCTATGTATTTATCTAGCTATTGTTTTCTGTCCTAGCTTACTTGTTTCAACTTTGCGTTGGTGCACCTCGTGCCACAGGCATTAACTTGAAGTTGTGAAAAGAAGAATAGACGAATCTATGAATCAATGCAAATAACGTACTTCTTTCGGTGAAAGAACTACAAAAAACAACCGCTGATTATTATTATTATTATTATTTTGTTTTGTTTTGCGCTGGCTCGCTTTGAACTCAAGCGGAGTCCACACACTCTACTTCTAGTAGTGTTAGACTGAATATTGTGTGTGTGGATTAGCTTGACCTACGAAGGCGAGTCAATAAGTTAGTCACACAGTTCTGTGGGATGGCAGGTAACTGTAGTTGGTTTTTCTGCAGGTGTCATTAGGTGACAGCAACTTAGAACTTTATATTCCCGTTCGTCAGGTGGCGCTAAGTGTCTCATGCGCATGCGCAACGCATAAACAAAATGGCGACTGTACTTACGGAGTGTACAACCAAAGAGCAACGTGTTGTTGTGCGTTTTTTTTTTCTTTTGTGGGTAAAAGGACTGCCTGCAAAGGACATTTATAAGGAAATGTTGCCTGTTTATGCTGACAAATGTATGTCCCGTGAAGCGGTGCATAGCTGGGTAGAAAAATTTTCTCAAGGAAGCTCTAAAATTGTTGATGAAATCCGATTTGGTCGTCCTGTTGAGATTGCAACAGAAGCATCCGTGCAGCGGGTGGAGGAGATGATTAGAGGTGACAGGCGAGTAACGATAAACTCTGTAGCATCTACAATATAGTGCTCACGTCGGTCAGCATACAGCATTATGCATGATCGTTTGAAATTAACCAACTAAGGTGGGAAGTTCTGGAACATCTACCTTACAGCCCCGACTTAGCCCCTAGCGATTTCTACCTTTTTTGGTCCACTGAAAACCTACCTTGGCCGGAGACATTTCGCGAATAACGCCGAAGTTGAATGTGAAGTGAAAACGTGGTTTAGAAACCAGAGCACGCAGTTCCATGCAAGTGGTTTGGGTGGACTGATAAAACGATGGGATAAGTGCATCAATGTTGATGGAAATTATGTTGAGAAATAAAGGGACAATGTATTATAAAAATAAACTGGTTTCAAGTTGCTATCATATTTAGATATGTGTGACTTACTTATTGACTTCCCCTCGTACTAACGGCGTCCCTCGCCATCAAGCGAACCCACTCAGACTTCAAAGTTACTCGTAATTAATGTTCTCATGTCATGGACGATAGATCAACATTTTAGTCCAACCGTCCGGTCTAGAGTTTAAACCCCTTACCTCGGCATCAGTACACCAGATGTTTAAGAACACGGGTTCTTATCCATTCGGCCATACTGAACTATAACAGCTGATATTAACTAAGAGATCATGTTCATCATCGTATGCCCTGGAGATCGGCATGGCCGAATTGATAAGAGCGCTCGTTCATAAACATCCGGTTTGTTGATGTCGAATCAGGTGGACTAAAATGTTGATTTCTCGTTCTTGACTTGGGGATTAAATTACAAGTGCCCCAGAAGTCGGAGAGGATTCGTCTTATAGCAGTTACCAGTGTCCCTCCCCATCCGGCGACTGATGAGCAGTAGCACACCAGAAGATTAGGAGCGTGCCATGCTGACCCCTCCTGGCTGTGTTGATATAAAGCATTCCTGGTATTGAGAAAAATAAAACTGGAAATCAAATGGAACCAAACATAGTAATGTTAAATATACATGGAGGAACATTACTCATCTATCACCTGGAGTCACTGAAACATGAGATGGATGGCGGCCTAGACAAAAGAGCATCCCCTCACATTTAACGAAACCGTGGCACTTATCTCCCTATTCCAAGCCCCATATACGGAAGTGAGGCTAAGCAGCCATGTGCAGGACGTGACGATTCCTTGGGTGAGCCCAGTACCAGAACGCTGTGTGTCGGTTCTGCAATTATGGAAGCCTCCTTGAATGGCGGGGACTGCCCATGGTCTGCCACAGCCTTCCCTTGAGGGCTGACCAGGATGTCTTTGGCTGTTCTAACCGGGCCAGCTCGGGTGGGTATAACACCACAACAGTGAGAGTCAAACGACATACAAAACACCCGGGAAGGTAACCCGGCTAACAAATGCCTGAAGAAGTCGGGTGTGTCGGTCGAAAAGTTCTGCAGTAAACAGACACAACGCAATTACTTCTAAAACAACATTCCGGAAGAAAGCAAAAGAGGAAGCAGATCTCCCTATTCTACGTACATTGAGACCTACAAAATGTTAGAACCTTACAATATGACATACCAATACAATGTTCCTGCTTAGGGACACGTTTTTTTCCCCTTCAATTAATGTCAAAAGACGAAAATAAAATTGAATATATTCACTGCACACTAGGCTAATGAATCGATAACATTGAATAAACTTATAAAGAAGAGATACACATCATTCTGTGGTCGTATTATAAGAAGATTGATTGATTGATTTAGGAACCGACATCACAGCATTCGGGGCATTCCCATAAGCGCTCCGTCCCCATCCTCAGAAGACAGCGAAGAGTTCCAACGCCAATAGTACCAGTAGCAATCTGATTATATGTGCGTCTCGCCTTTCCTCTAAGCGTCGAGCATCGGCCAGATCCCCTCGTCACTCCTCGCTGTCGCATTCTTGCCAGACCATGGTGATCCATTTGCTCCTCCGAGGTGTACACGTGCTCCCACAAGGCTGCAACCACGTCTGCCTTATCATGCATCAATACTATACCAAGTTTTGCAGAGCCAGCCAATATGTCTGTCTGTTCATTCCCCAGCACACCAGCATGCCCCGGAGAAAATATCCAGGCGATGCTTACCACCCGTGACCTCCGAAGCGAAGCTAGCCACTCGGCACGAAGCTTGCCTGTCCTCACCCTACTCAGCATGCTTTCTGAGTCAATTACAATCACGATGTGTGTGTGTATCGTATTCTCCTTCCAGCGGAAAGCTGCACTGACTGCCTCCACCTCCATTCTTAAGCTAGATGTTGTGGTATATTATAAGAAGAAAGGCACTGGAAAACATCGTGACGACGGGAAAGATTAGTGGGGAAATAAGGCACAGACAGACCGAGGGACATGATGTGGGGTGGACTGGACGGTGGTATGAAAAAATATAATCAGCAGAACTGATCCGGAACGCCACGGATCGAGATCTGTGGAGAGACACGAATGCCTACGACAGCTGGTAGGGCACGTGATGATGATGATATACTAACAACACACACGATCAACAGAATATATATATATATATATATAAATATATATATATATATATATATGATATATATATATATATATATATATAGATATATATATATATATATATATATATATATATATATATATATATATATATATGGCAGTCTGGAAATGATGTACCACACCGCCAAAAATTACCCAAGAACGTTGACCGGTATATTGTTAGAAATCAAAAGTTAACAGACATCGACCTCCGGAGATAGTTTTAAATGAACAGTTGAGGACGTTGGCTTGGATACCGGGGTTTTCCAAGCAAAGGGGGCCAAAATTAACATAGGCATGTGTGTAGATAAAAGTTAGTTGTACGCCCTTAACATGACGTTGCAATCAATCCCAGCATTTATTTGATGTTTGTGATTTTCTAGGCAATTTTGCGGTTAATAGTCTGCCATTGCTGTCTGAATGGCCAACGCCTGATACTTTCGAAATCAAGTCAAAGCGAAATACTTCCAATTCTCCAGTAGCTGGTTTCTAAACCCAGACATCATAGCCGCAGAAGTCGGATGTGTCGGCCTAACGTCGCAAGAAAGCAGCTCTCCTGTAAACAAGTACACCGCAACCACATCCGAAAAAAAAGAATAAATCTCCGGATGAAAGCAGAAGAAGAAAAAGAAGAAGAAACCCCCGACTTCGTTTGTCGGGGAATTTAACAACTATTTCACTAACACCTAACCCACTGCTGTCTTCATGTCTCCCTGTCGCGGAAATTCTTGGAGTTGTCGATCGATGAAAGACTGTCGCACCATTCGTCTACAGACGGCAGCCATCCTTTGAAGTTGGAGACAGACTGTCCTGGTGAAAGTCGGCAAGATCTTTTTGTTGTGGGGAAAAGATTCTCCAGATTACAGGCCGGCAAGACTTTTTGGAGTACCGGGACAATTCCCCAGATGAAAGCGGGACAGCCAGCGAGTTGTTTACATCGAGTCGAAAAGGAGAGAGAAAAATAGCTTCTCGACGCCTAGTGTCTAGTCAGATTTGTGACGTCATTCAGACACAGTATTAAAACAGTCTGGATAAACAACTTTGGCGGGAGTCGACCAAATGTTGTGAGACAACAAGGACGTGTGTGATATTCCTGGTTTGATTATGGAGAGAGACTACAGTGTCTTATGTTGATTTACATCGGCGGACATTTATCCATTGTGTGATTTAGTAGTCTCGATTTCAAACAGGAATAAATATATGGTATTTAATTAAATAGACCCAAATTAGATTATTCTTAGGAATCGAGTGTAGTAATGTGCGTTATGAGAACGTATTATAGGAGCGTCGGCAGCATTAGACTATCGCGTTGCTTAAACTAGCTAGTGTGAGATATCAATTAACGCAGTGAGTTAAGAACAATGTAGTGGGATGATATTTAGGGAGATTGAGGATGGTTGGGGAGATAAAGGAAATGTCAAATGATAGGAGCTTCCAGTAGGGTATCTACTGGGTTTTTGCACTTTTCCTTTAGTCTTTCCTTGTCTTACCATGACTCAGACCGATGTGATGGGCTCCTCTGCCTTATGACAGAGTTTAGTTCTCTGTTATATATCTGAGTGCGGCCGTCGGCCTACACTCACCTAATAAAGGTCGGAATCGGGTTGCTCTCGCCAGGTGTGTTCTCTCTTCAACAGGTTCCACTATGTTTTACAAAAAGCTAGCAGAAAAGTCATAGAAGAAGATTATGGCTCGATCATTGAAGGAAGTTTTTACTCAGCGGCTTTTGCACTGGGCCCATAACCCAGAGGGTCTGCAAGAACCTGGCCTCTGCTGAGCGGGAACCGATGATCATATAAGAGTGATTCCTCAGTGGTAGTTCTCATCATAGTAGAGTGAAGATACTTACAATACCACCAGTAACAGGAACAATAGTAGTTATATAGAGAACTTGAAAATTAACATTGTGTTTGTTTTCCAAATTGGGAATTCTTGTGAGACATTACCAATTAACATTGTGTTTTCAAATTGGTGAATTCCTATGGGAAATTAACTACTAACATTTAGTTTCAAAGTGACAGTAAACATTATTTTACTGTACAAGGGTTATCAGATCACAGAACTTTTAGTGACATATTAGTTACACTGTGTGTGTCAGATTCATGGTCAGTATTGGACTATATCCACTATTGGTGACCAGGCATCCGGACTATCCAAGAGCTACTGGAGGAAGTCGACATCTGGCCGGAGAGATGCATCATTTGGTGAGGTCTTCTGTACTTGATCTATGGTGCTGTTGTGTGGCCGGTACTGTGATGAAGCAGTCTTTGATCCTGAGCTGTTCGGTCTGATTCTGCATACACACTAGATTATACAGACATTCTACACATACACTTTGCACATACCTGACACTTTTCTTATTAAATTAATTTGTCATTTTGTTAGAAGCTAGTGTTGTATAGTATGTTTTGAAAAAGAATGAGAGGGGGCATGGTCCAGTGGTAAGAGAGAAAGACAGAGTGATCCAAGGACTGACGGGCTGTTGTGGACAGAAATCCAGAAGATCCTCAAGATAATGATATGGGGTTAAAAGAATGTGGGTGTTGATTCCCCTCACCCCAGGGACGACACATATTACGACCTCCCCATGTATCAGTAACCGCTATATTATACAATCTCACTCTCTCCTTTATGTATTTATAACTATCAACCACAACCGCTGGTTTATTGACCAGCCAATTTTACATTAAGTAGTTTACCATTCCTTTCTGAATGAGAAATCGATGTTTAAGTCCAACTGACCATATAGCAAATGATGCCATTACCCCACTGCCAGCGCACCGTAAACTTAGGAACGAGCACTGGCCTGTTTATAAATTCCCCAAGAAGGAAGGCAAGGCTGCCGGCGTGATACTGACCACAGTCAATATCCAGTGCCTTTGGTCAAGAAAATACGAGTCTAGCACGATTTGCTCAATATATCACGATGACAGTGAAATAGCGTTCTGTATATTCTTCCCTATATTTCAACAGCTTGACCGCAATGTTAAGCCGGCGCTGTGGTTTAGCAATGGTGAACACGCTTCATAATTACTTGACATATCGTGTCGAGTGTTCCAAATCAGTTGCAGACGATTTGGAAGCAGACCCTCTTGCGGTGATTTCTATTGTTTGAGCGTCAGTTGTTCTGAATGCAATAACAAACTCATTCATTCAGTAGTATGTTCTTTGTAGAATCTCGCTCCAATAACAACCTTCAGGAAAGGTCTCTGTCATAAGCAAGATGTCCCGCGCTCGATACACTCATCTGGAGATCATCTGCCACAGCCTGCACCCGTATTCTCTTCGGATTTCCCCTTCTTCTCTCTCTCTGGCAATATGTAACTCCATGATTATTCCCTCCAAACTTTCATGATGTGAACAAAATATTTCAATTTTCTTTGTTTTATCGTCTTTAGTAGCCAACCTTCTTTAATATTCAGCTCTTGTACGGATTCGTTTGTTCTTGTCTTTATCGAAGATGCTCTTAGAACTCGTCGATAACATTTATATTCAAAGTCACTTATGCGTTGTTCAGCTTGTTTAGTAAGGGACAAACTTGGGCAAAGTGGAGTACCCGTTTAGGACCCCCCCCCCCCCACCCCCACCCCACCCCCCCCCCCCCCACACACACACACATAAAACTAACATCAGGGTTACATGAAACCATGGAAGCAGGTAGTGGATGGAGTGTGACAGCAGCCGAACGATTGTTGTTGGTTATGGTCTGCACCCTGCGGCGACAGGCATCAGTAGAGACAATGGCTAAGGTCACCGACTAGTACAGTCACTGCCCAGAAGGAAGCACGGCAACTACCTTCTGCAAAACTTGCCAAGAAACCATATAACAACTATGAAAGAAACACCTAATAAGAAAGACATATGTTGGTGAGACCCCCAGGCCAGGCAGATCAGATAACTCGGAGGAAGTGTGTGATGCAGGGGCCAGTAATAACAAACTACTAAACGTAAAAAGTACCTAGTATATCACAATGAACCAGTGAATGCTGGGGTTGATTGCCAAATCCTGTAAAGAACACCCACCTCTCTACCATCAATGTCAACCCATTTAATTTATATGATATCTTTATATATTCACGGATATATTCAAGAACATGAATCCCACAACGGCAGGAACGTTCCTCCTTATCAGTAAAAAAAAAAAAAAAGAAGCGCAATGCAGAAGTTAAAAATCGATGCTTTGATCTTTTTCTTTATCATATCAGGTTATTATTTGTAAACAAGCGCCATCTCCCGCCACAGCAATTTATCAACGTTCCCAGGCAACTCAAAGCCATTCTCCAGCTTCAGCTCTGGTTAATAAATCCCATGAACAAATGTATCAAATACTAGCTGGCTATTAAAATTAATTGCAATCCGACAAGAACCGATTAAACCGGCCTATTAAACAGTGTAAAGAAACGATCACCGTTTCATGTCATCGCCCCCTAGCAGTGTTAAATATCCCAATCCCAGGTTTTAAAACAAAAAAACACATCTCAACGATTCGTCAAACCGGGTGTCTGTGAATGTTGAATAGTGTTAATTTAGTCCCCCACCCTTCTGTGTTTCATCTTCTTCTTGCAGGATTATTTGTTTAAATCAAGCTGTTGTTTACAGTGGTGTCTTTTGCAGGATGCTTTTCTTTGGGGCGATTTTCCGCAAACCTTTTCATGCCAGATAATAGATAAATGTGGGAGGTATTGACAGCCGATGGGAATATAATCGACCGCTTCACTTAAACAAATACTTTGTTTGTTTTGGCCTTTCATGACCTACAAAAATCTCCCGTGCATCTGCTTGTTTGTGGGATTAAAGAGATACTGGGAATTCAGTTTTCAACTGTATATGAAAGGGACATAATTCGTGCAATTTCAATAGACGGCACTGCACACGATGCATTCACATAGTTGTTATGTTCACATGTGTATTCATTATAATGTGAAAAACAGTGTGATTACAACTTGCTGTTCAGTTCTGTACAGAGACAGGTGAAAGTGTGGTGATTTCTTATAGTGCAGTAAAAGGGTTCATGGCATGCGGTCGACTTTATTGCACCGGGTTTCAGCCCATATAGCTCTGTGTTCATGTGTATAGCGGCCATCCGATAGCGTCACACAGAGTACATACTCGGTTACTCCATAGTCGAACACCCAGGGTCACGGTGTAATTGCAACGCTCAGCAAAGGACATGCAAATTCTACACATCATGCATGAATGTCATCGCGAGACAACAAATAAAGTGGTAAGGATATCTTATAAAACCCCCTCTTATAAAACTTGATAAACTGCCGATAAAGAGCGTACAACAACAACAACAACAACAACAACAACAACAACAACAACCAAACAGATCTGGAAAGAGTGCAAAAGGTATAAAACGGTACCAAGGCTACTTTATGCAAACAAGGACACGAAGCAACCATGACAACAACACATCGCACCTTATAACACAAGCCTGAGCTACCTACACCCCTACACTTAACGGCATGTGGCTTAGGACAAGGGATAATACACTCCTGGGGGACAATAGACAATAGATCGACATTTGAGAAGCAGGGTTTGTTCCGATAAGAAATGTGTCACTACAGCGACATTCAAGTCTATAGTGACCTGTTCTCATTGGAAACAGCATTGCTTTGTTGTGTCTTTCCCAGCAGTGCCATCTGTCGCCAGCAACTGATTTTGGAAGTTCTATCTCTACTGTTCATTTTATTTTTCAGTTTATGTTTTTGTTTTCGCTGATGAAACATTGATCACTACAGTTAATTATTCTTGTTTTGCTCTGTGCTTCTACAAGTTGAACAGCTCTCTTATTAGCGCATAGAACTCGCAGTGTGATGGCGTCCAATGCAGTCGTATATTTGTCACTGGTGAAACTACATAAGTCCAGTGCACTCCAAAGGAACAACTGTCTATCAAAACAAGACACACACAAAACTGTCATCAACTGCCTATAGTGCCTTGCCATGTAGGACAGGAGAAAGAGAAAGGGTGAGGGGGTGTGAGCCCGAGGAATTACAGAGAAAGCAACCGGCACAACCGCCATATTTGCGAGTAGTCGCGTTATTTTGTTGTTCTTGTTATTCGTTGTTCATCAATTTGTGTTGTTCTGTCCTTGACAAAGATTCTTAGAATCGAAACGTCGGCCGTTCTGTGTTGTCCTTTTGTACTTATTTGTTATTTTATTATTTAATATTATATATTTATTGAATACTTCTGATTTTTTGGATAAGTCACACGTGGTTGTTCACCGTTGCAGGATGGATTTTTTAACGTGTAAGATATGTAAATGTGCATTGTGTCTGTGTTTAGTAAGTCTCTTCTTTTCGCATGGAGCTAAATATACTTAATTGCTTCCAGTTCCGAGGGATTAAGGCCGCCTGGCTAGTGCAGCCGCCACGAACTGTGCAGGTTTGGGTTTTTCCTTTCTTCCCCAACAGAAAATAATTCACACCTTACCAAGGATTCGACCCTGCGTCTTCCTAAAACTAACAGCAACTACCAGAAATAATATCACTCGCATGACTATGTCTTCAGGTTAGTGATGTTTCCTTCTCGTCTTTTAGGATATTCACTGAAAGCAAAGGCAAACTACTGAACTTAAACATGCCAAGAAGTAACAAACAGCCAAAACATGCTGGAGTTTATTGCGACGTCCTGTAAAGGATACCTAGTTAAGTTTAACTGTCAACCCAGACATAGTCTCATAACACGGACTGACTTGTTGAAAGTTGCATTCTATTCTACATATTCCCACTAAGTCTACGGTTTTATGGTACAGGAAAAAGCTTCACAACCTCCACATCACGGGTTCCAAGTCGACAGCATGCGATTCGGTAGTAGGTCGTTTTGCTTTGGTATTCACAATGGCATTTAGCATTATCTGTTCAGAAAGGGAAGGCACGCAACTGAACGTAAAATTGTCCGGAAAGTCACAAACGGCTAATAAATGCTTTAGTTAATTTCGATATCCTGTAAATGACATGCAACCAATATTTAACTTCCTTCTAAGGCACCGGAATTACCACCCTCGACACTTCGAGCACTTTGTGCTCTATATGATGAAGTGTTTATTATTTTGCCCTGCATACAGCACTGTCGGCTCTTTAGATATTGAATCATACCAGCGATAGTTACAACATTTGAAAGTGGTATGACAGAATCACTAATATGGAGCTAGTTATGAGAACTCAACGCATAGCAATATATCATGAGGTGATGACGAGACGCTAGCGTTGTGCAGGACATACAGTGAGAACATCCCATAATATTACAAGTAGAAATGTCATTGTCTTTAACCCACAGGGCCATCAAACTACAGGGGTTTTCTCAAGACACACGGGGGAAAAAAGGGGGGTGGGGGGGGTCTAATGTGGATTAGATTTCCCTATTACCAGTGTCCCTCGCCATCAGACAAATCCACTCCGACTTAAGAGGTATTGTGTAATTATGTGTAATTAAGTTGAGTTGAGTTGAGTTGAGTTAAGAGGCGACATCACTGCACTCAGGACATTCCCATACGTGCTCCGTCCCTTCGTTCAACAGCCAGCGAAGAGTCATACTACCAATCGTTCCCACCGTTATCTGATTTAAAGTTCTCCTGGTCTCCCCTCTCAGTTTTGAGATTCTTCCAGAACTCCTGCCGATCCCCCGCAATCTCATTCTTTCCACATACGGGTTCTCAATCTGATTCCCCCCCCCCCCCCCCCCCCCCCCCCCCCGCTTAATCAACCTGGTCCCACAAGCGCACGACCACCTCCCCTTTGTCCATAGTGGTGGTAGATTGTGTAATTTACGTCCCTAAGTCAAGGACGAGACGTCCATATATAATTATTTATTTTATAACGAGAGGTCCAACTGTCCGGTGTAGGGGTTGAACCCCTTACCTCGGCATCAGCACACCGGATGTTAAAGAACCCGCGTTCTTATCTATTCGGCCATGCCGACCTCCATTCGGACATGTGTTTACCAAAAACTCCGGAGAGATTTACATCTACACCCGCCACACCGCCAGGCAAGTGCGTTTACCCATTTGGTTACCAGGAGGGCATTTTTCATTTTCACGAACTAAGAATTTGTACGTTGAATTAGCAGCATTTCTCAGTAAGAAATAATGTGTTGAATAACAACATTAAATTGTCTAACAAAAATATTCCAGAGAAAACTGAATTTGTAAAATAGAAATATCGGTGAAAAGGAGATAATTTGGAGAGTGAGAGGTTGTAAATTTTAAAATATTTCAGGAAAATAAAATGTTTTAGAATTGTCTCAACAAATTGTGTTACAGCGATAAGGCTGTTCTAGAATGTTTCTACAAAGGCCTAGTGTAAATAGTTTTCTGTCACATTTCTCTCATCTTGTTTCACCTGCGGGCACCACTTGTGACCTCTTAACCTCCTCGCTTCCAAGGGATGTTGCCATAAGTGATATTACTGCCCTCGGCAGAAAAGTCACTGCTGGAATATTCTCCACTAATAGAATTCAATTTTCAAGTCATGAAACACTTTCAACTATTCCTTTTTTATTGTATTTCCCTGGCTCTCCGTGTTATTATATTTGTAGCTTGTGAAATATTGGATTAAAATACTAATAAACACAAATCTAACACAGGGTTACTTTGGAAACAAAGAGGGATTTCGTGTTTCTTTACATGTAATGGTTTGTTGCAGTGATTCATTTGTATGTTGAGAAACATATGGATGGCGAACCATACAAATGTGCGTGTCCTTTACAGGCCGTTGCAGTCAACCCTAACCGAAGGTTGATATTTTCTAGACAAATTTACGTTTAGTAGTTTGCCAGTTAGTTGCGGTTCCAACTTCACGGCAAAGGGTCACCCCCCCCCATAATCCTCCGTTCCTGTGCCAGTGAATATCAAACAAGATGCTCATCACTGCCATAAGAAGAGTGGAACAGACAACAGTACCGACAACCCAACAGCACACACAGGCAGGTACATATAAGGCCGCTGCCAGAATGCCAATACAACAAACAGTCCGCCACGAAAATTACAGTTCATCGTCGATGGAAGCGGCAGTCACTAGAAATAATGCAGCTTCAAGCACATTGCTGCAGGAGTTTGCAATGGAACGAGACGCCAAAGATGAAATTCTGACCGGTGTATGGGATTGATGCCGCTACCCAACTGTCAGCACACGGGAAGTTGAAGAGCTCGAGCGCGCTTATCTGCTCGAACACTATTGGATGCTATGGAAAACAAAACTTAAAGTGAGTTGCATGTCCTTTTACAGGACGTCGCAGTCAACCCCAGAATTTTTCGTGATCTCTTAGCAAGTTTACGTTCAGTAGTTTGCCATTGTTTTCTGAACGAACTGCACCCGTACCATTTCGTAAAAAGCAACGCAAGGTGGTCTGTTGCCAAATTGCATCCAGCTGTATTTCGAACGTGATATGCCGGATTACGAACTGCGTCAGTAATCCTTTATGGACGGAAAAGAAGACCAATATTCAAGAATTGCAGAGAAGCCAGTTCACAAACACATTTAGTTACCCACACTGGCGTAGGCCCTAATGGTGTCTACTGAAGTGGGATTTTAAACTTAAAT